>PVKM010051141.1:0-10555 GCA_004027735.1 Carollia perspicillata
TGCCCTAGGTAACAGAGTTATACAATGCCACTTTCCTGGGTTTGCTATTGTACTGCAGGTGTATAAGATGTCACCATTAGTGGAAGCTTGTTGAAGGGTGCCTGGATCTCTACGTACACATTTTGCAACTTCCTGTGAGTCTACAATCATTTCAAAATAAAAAGTTTTAAAAAAGTAAGCGATTCTTCAGCGAGTGTCTCATTAACAGAACTCTGCTGATTACAAGGCCCTTCATGGGTCGACTTCTCATGATTAATAACAGCAATGAACTTAGCCCTGCCCTTGCAACAGGCATTTTATAAGCAGTGTTTAAAAGACTCCTCCTTTTTATTTGTATTTTTCTATTAATATGTCCAATGGCTGAAAATTTTTGGAACATAAAAAAATGTGCCCTTTCATTTGAAAAACTTTATTATTTATTTGAGGGTGGATTTGATTTAGCTAAATGTGCCTGAGAGTCAAATATTGTGAATAAAGTAGATGACCAAATTAGTTAAAACAGTTTTTTGACAAAGCCAAAGTGTTCCTTTATCATCTTATGTGAACTGGTCACAAAAGGAGAGTTCTCGGAACATTCTTGGGAAGTACCGCGTCACTGGTATGGCAGTGGCCTCCCGGAGTGATTGCTCGGAAGGAAATGCTCGCTTGCACACGTTCTGATGAAGGTTTAAAAATGTGCCTCATTTCTGGAGCCAGGCTCTGGTTTGTTTCTTGGAAATGTGAATCTTATTTGGCAAATAGTATATTCAATAAGGTATTGAGTGTCCCAAAAGGTAGCATTTATTAATCTCTTTCTACACTTTACCTCACCTGTTTTGCAAGGTTTTGAACTATTATCCGTGAAATGTTTAACTCCAGACATGGCTTTAACTCTCTTACTCCACCAAAGAATAGGGTGACTCACCCAGTACCAGCGTTAGTTAAGTTGTTAAAAATCTCCATGGATGATGAATGTGTTCAGCCCTCATGCTCAACAGTTGGCACAATTACAGCAGGGGCTTCATGCAGACCCCACCCTGAGATCCGGCCTGCCAGTCTGCAAGTGGGCCCTGACAGAGAAATGACCTAAATTCCTGTCGTAAGCAGACCAAACTGTGAGCGACTGAGTCCTGGTGCCAGTGTTTTGACCAAGGTGCTTGTTTCTTTACTGGAACGTTTTATTACTTCATTATTTTATTTCCACTAGGAATTGTGGAGTTCTAAATATTATTAGTGGGTTACTACTTTTACACACGTGTATCCTATTATTTCTGGAGATTTATATATGGAGGGACTAACTTCCTTTATCCCACCCGTGCATTTACCTGTTCATGTAGACGGGCTCCCATCCATCTGAAGAAGCCAGAAGGGACCACACAGAATCCAAGACCTGAGCAGAAGAATCCGATCATGGGCATCTGACAGAAATCTCGTTTTGTTACAGGAAAATCTCTGGTAATTAGCTTAAATATCCTGTTCGCTTTTTGATTTCCTGAAAACAGTTGTAATTCTTTTAAAAATAAAGCAATATGACACATTGCTTTGCTCGATTTCAACAGAAATTTTTGAAAAAATTGTAAACATTTTATTAAAAAATTCAGTAAAATACATGAAAAATTAATAACAAAGTAAAATTACTTCTTATGAAATATGATGAAAGTGTCAGAACTTGGGAATTTGTTACTGGATTCTTCGGTCTGTATAGCAGTATAGGCATAAAATAGCATAAAAGTTAGAGAAAATACAAATAAAGATCACAGTAAAATATTGATATTGTAACTAGAATATATAATCAAGAGAAACCAAAGGACTACATTTGATCATTTATTCATTAATTCATCTTGCATTTAGTGAGCTCCTATTATATCTCAGGCACGGCGTGATATGCTGTAGATACAAAGAAAAATAAGATGTCTAGTTGAGGCTAAGGGAGGAAGACATAGATACTACTTAAAATATTATATGATGTGCTCCAATAGAAGTAGGAACTGACTAATATAAGATCCCAGAGAAAGAAATAGCTATGTCTGGGAGGGTCAGGGAAGACTTTGCAGAGGAGGTGATGTTTGAGAAGAGCCTGGAAGGAAGATAAATCATACCTGGGAGTGGAATATATAGAAAACAGCAGCATAAAAGAGCAGAATGATTTCAGTGAGCAGGAAATGAATATGTGGTCCAAACTTTTGGCGTCCCTGGGCCACACTGGAAGTAGAGTTGTCTTGGGCCACACGTTAAATATATGAACACTAAGAAAAACTGATGAATGATAAAAAGGTTTTAAGTAAATTTACAATTTGTGTTGGGCCACATTCATAGCCATTCTGGGCCTCACGTGGCCCACGTGCCACAGGTTGGACACCCCTGATACGGGAACCTCATCAGGCTGAGTCAACCAAAGCATGTAAAGCAGTCAACAGACCCTCCTAGTGTGATCACCAGAATCTGAGGTTTCTTTGGCAGTACTTAAAACCATTTGGGATGCAAATATCAGAAAAAGGGTGAGTTATGTGATTAACTGTTTATGTATGTTTAACCCTTCCAGCACATTTCTATTTTATTGATGCCAAAATGGGAATATGTAATTTTGGGAGGAAAAAGGAGGAGGAGGAGAAAGAAGGGGAAGAATGGTTTTGGAGACAGCTGTTAGTAATCTATAGCCTGTTAATTCCCATCCTGATAAAGGGTGGACTAGAGGGGATTAAGGGGCAGAGGGCAAGACTCTAGCAGGGCCAGCTGGGGAGAGTGAGGAGGGTGGTGCACCAGGCAGAGGGAGCACACATTCTGCGGAGGCACAGGGGTGCCACTCGCAAATCTTGCGTCCAGCCTTCTCTTACCCGAGTGCTAACCAGATCTCATCCCCGACATCTTCCCCAAACTCTTGTACGAAATTTCCAGTACCTGCTGGACATATTCACTATTTTGTTTTTAAGAGAATCATCTTTCCTTAATTAGCTTCCTTTCTTGACTGCTTTACGTCTATCCACAGCTCCCCATTTTGCTATTAACCCAGGTTTAAGACTTTTAGAGTCATCTTTTATTACTTTATTACATTAATTGTCACATCCAGCCATGTACCAAGTCTGGTCAATTCTTCCTCTGCAAAAATCTGTCTTTTCTCCCTCCTCCATTCCCACTGTTAAAATCAGAGGTTAGGGCCCTATTACCTTGAGCCTGTACCACTGAAATAGTTTATCTCCATCTGGTCTTTACCTTCAGTCTCCACATTGCCCAATGTATGCTGCAGATTAACTTTCTGCAATGCCATGAAGCCCTCCCACAGATGATAAAGACCGAAAAGACATCATTGAAGAGGAGTAGAGACTTTGCCACAGCATTCCATGCTGTGATGCTAAGTCACCTGAGAGTTTTTATTCCTACCAGAAGAACTTGGTGCATAGAATTAGCTCTATTAGCCACCTCGCACTTAATGAGTATACCTGTGACCTCCCTTTTTTGAGAGCAAGTACAGAACTGAAGAAGAACCCATTTACAGAATCAAGATATTTAAACAAATCTGGCATTCAGACAACTAAGTAACTTTTTTTTTTACCACTGATTTGCTGTTTTGAAGTTTTGTTCAAATGATCTATTGTAGTTCCATTTGGTTCCCAAACCTACAAAATACTAGTCTTTCGAGTTAGGTGAATAAGGTCCACTAGGTTGAAAAACCGAAAAGTAACGAAGTCTTCTGGACAAGCCATATGAAGTACCACTGTAAGTTGTCTCCCGGCTTATGGTTATTATTCAAAACCATTAGCTTGCCCACCTGCGTGCTCGTTCTGATGAGCCGGTTGACATGTGATGAGATGCTCATTGGAGAAACCCATGTGGGAAGGAACCTGGGGAGGCCTTCGGACAGCAACGCTCAGTCCACCAGTCGTGAGGAAGTGAATCCTGCCAACAACCACGTGAATGAGATAGGAAGAGACTCCTTTTCAGTGAAGCCTCGAGATGACTGCATGCATGTGAGAGACCAGAGCTAGAGGAGCCAGCTAAGGTGAGCTCAGACTCCTGACCCACAGAAGGTGTGAGATAGTCGATGTTGTTGTCTTAAACTGCTGCGTTTAGGGGTGATTTGTTCTGCAGCAGTGGATAAGTAATACAAGTGACCTACCTCCTCCTGTTTCACAAGGCACCAGCTGGGTGGCAAGACAAGAGAGGGCAGCTGACAGAGACTGTGCCTTAGCATGAGTGACGAGAACCTTCCTATACACAGAGCTACCCTGGTACTGTACTAAGTCAGCTCGGAAGTCCCTATTTTCTGGGTTTAAATGATTTATTTTGTACTTAGAGTGTCATTTTGCAGTGAGAATGTTTATCTGGATAGCCTACTGTTAATTCTCACAAGTTCTTTTGTTCTCTAAGAATAGCTATATGAAAAACAAAATGCTATTGGAATAAACAAAAATTCCATCTGTTAGTTTGCAATGTTACTGCACACTTAAGCATTTAAGTATTGTGAGTATTTTATAGCGAAATGACATCTCTTAGAAGCTAATATCTATAAGCAGATAAGAGCTAAACAATTCTCATCTCTAACATAACTTTACACGTAAAGTAAATGACCAAAAGGAACATTTCAAACACACAATTGTAAATGCTGCTGTGTATTGTTTAGGTAGCTCTTTAGTTTTCCCTTTTTCATGGGACAGAAACAGATCAAAGGAAGTATTCTTAATGTTTTCTACTTTGTCTACATAACTCGAGACAACCTATTTTAATGTGAGTCAGTAATAGAACTCTATTATAAAAGACAAATAGATTATAGGTTTTTTTCAACGACTGCATGACTTTCGTAGATTAAAATCGGGATGATCTAAATATTAATAGGTTAATTTATGTGGAGGAAAAGTCACAAATCATTCACTTAAGAATTGGCTGGGCGCCCACATTCTGGAGGCACACTAGGGAGCGTTGTAGCTGCACAACGAATGTCTCGCAGAGTGAATTTCTGAACATAATTTATGTAGATGAAGTGTGCAGAATGTTTTTATTTGTTCTACATCTCACTGTCTCACCTCTGCATGAACTTCCCAAACGCAGATCCACTCCAAATACTCTCACTCCCCTTCTCCACACTTCCCTCCAACGTGTTTGCTTTGGCAACTTTCATGTTCTTACAAACAATTCTCCCAGCGAAATCAATCACTCTTGCACCCAAAGAGAAATACTGTGCGCTCAGTGCGATGACAAAGTGAAACATGTTTGAGGCAAACCATGTGTTCCCGCGTGTCCGGAATTATGCTCTTTGCTCAAGGAACATGTTCCTAATGTGTTTGGCTTCTGTTACCCCTTGTGATTGCAACTTTCATTGTCTTTTGGAATTTATGATTTCAGAAGCGACTGCTTGGACTCATTTAATGGGACATTTTTGGAATGTGAACACTGGGGGATTCACAAGTCAAGTCGCTCTGTTCTCCTTTCCAGGCAAGTCTGGCCCATATAAGGGCACCTGGTGTTGGAGGAATTCTGGGGGATGGACCCTCCTTTTCATTTGGAGCCCCAGACAAATGGCTTCTTTACACAACATGCATCCGTCATGATTTAAAAGCTATTTAGCTCATCGATGGCATTATTTGGGAAGGAATACTTTCTGGTGGTGGAGTGAGGCAACGTCATTTTAGAAAGGAACTTTTCCATGGTGCTCTCCTCAGGGGCACCCAAGGTGCTTCACCAGACTTGCCCTCAACTGGACAGCATACTTACTTAGACGAGAAGCCATCAGCATTGCTGGCTTCAATTGGTAAGCATGAGACCCGTGAGCTAATCAAGACTCCTGGCCCTGTTCTTTCTTCTCTGATTGATGGGTATCAAACTCTTAGCCCAAAGATTGTCAAAATAGGAGGCCATTCCAAGGCCCATTGGGCATTTTAACTGGGTTTCTGCACTCTCTCCACTTGGAGCTCTTCAGCAAGTTTGGGGTTCTTTTCCTGCCCCGATTCCGTATACCTACTTGGGGGCCCTGGGAAATTCAGTTCCGTGTAAGTCTGATGTTCCCCCTATAGCTCATCAATCTTAGATTATTTTTAGAACAACAAATCGGATAAACAAATTTTCCCACCACTTTGATGTTTAATGCATCTAAAAATTAAAGCTATCAATCACTCATTGCAACCAATGGAAACACACAGGCTTGGGGAAGGTGCAAAACAGAATTTAGTTATAAGTGAGGAAAAAAGTGATTTAAAACTTTTAAACTAAGGGGGGAGGGGGTAAGAATTAATACACTGTAGAAACTGGAAATAAAATGTTTCTGTCCCATAAGAAAAGGGTTGATACTCAAAATTTTATGCTTTCTTTGATCTCAGGGGCATTGAAATAAACTTTAACATATTCTCTACAGAATTTAGGGGGCTGGTGGTGTGCACTAGGAGGCTATTATGTGACAATGCACTGTTTAGAACTCAGGCTCCAGGGGCCAATGGTTCGAGCCCCAGCTCCACCACTAATTAACCTGGTGAATAAGCTGCTTAACCTTTCTGAGCCTCCATTTTCTTATTTGTAAAAGGGCACTAATAATACCTATCTCACGGGTTTATTGTGGAAATTATATAATACAATGCATGCAAAGCACTGGCACATGAGACAGGTCAAAGCAGCAGCAGCTGCTGTCCTCATCATATCACCATTTTTATTGATATAAAATTTGATTTGGGGCCACAGAATATAAGTAATCCAAAGTAGCTTAGTCTAGGAACTAAGCAAGGATGGGAAAAATTTTAATAGAGGGATAAGTGTTTCAAAAAGGGAACACAGAGAAAGGCTTAAAGGGGAGGTGAGCCCTTTGCAGGGCCTTGGTCTGTGCCTTGACGGTGGGGCAGGATGTGTGTCCCAGTGTCCCCAGCCCATCAGCTCAGCGGCATTGCATGCTATGTGCCTCCCTGTTGTGGACTGAATGTTCGTCTCACCTGACCCCAAATTCATATCTTGAAGCCCCAAACCCCCATGGTATTTGGAGGTGGGGCTTCAGGGAGGTAATTGGCTTCAGATGAGTTCATGAGGATGCCCTCTCCACTTCCCCTGTGATGGGTTCGTGTCCTTAGAAGAGGAGGAGACAGGAGCTCACTTCTCTGTGTTCCTGTGAAGACACAGAGAGATGTCTGCAAGCCAGCAAGGGGGCCCTCACCAAGAACTGAATCTGCGAGCACCTTGGTCTTGGACTTTCCAGACTCTAGAAGTGTGAGAAATAAATGCCTGTCATTTACCTAAGCCACCCACTCTATGGTATTTGTTACAGCATTCTGAGGTGACTAAGACACTCTCTCACGGGGGTGCGGGGTCATCAGACACCTCGGCTTAGGCATGGGAACATGACATCCTCTGGACAGGCGGGCTTTTTGGTTTGCTAGATATCCAGGTAATTTAGTGATGTCTTCCTCCAGACTGGCAGAAGCAAAGTGTCCTCTTTTGGCTGGAGTCACTGAGTAGAGGAAACTTGGGTTGGAAATACTGAAATTGACTCTCTTCTTTGAGTCCAAAGAATTTAAATTCCTCAGCTATGATTTTTTTTTTTTGGCTCTCTGAAACTTCTCCTCTCCTTAGTCCCTCACCTCTGCCAGCCACTTTCAAAATCATATGAAGTGCAGGCAGTTTTTATTAGAGCTGTCTTTCCTTTTCTGTTTTAAATTCAAGGCCATGCACCTCTTTGATCAAAAGAAGCCACAAGCTCTTTTCACACTTCACAGAGACATGGATAATTTAATTTTGATTTGGGGGAGCATTGGAGCCAAAATTAGACAGGTGGCAACTGTCATTAAGTCATTACAATCAAGACACTGAATGACCAATATAAACCAAACAAATGAGGAAGTACAGGAAAGAAGGAAGACTGTTTTAATTCTCAAAATATCTTAAGTTGTGGCTCCCCAAACTGAGTAAAAAGCTCTAATACTGAATAAAAGGAGAAGTGGGTCCATGGTTCCTAACAGTTGACTTTCCTTTCTTCATCCTTGTGTTATGTTCGCTTTTGAAAGTCACCAGGCTGCACTGCCAAGCGATATTGAGCTTAGGGTCTCTAGAATGCTGTGGATATTTTTCTTCCATGTGTATTTAAGCCAGTTCTGCCTCCTCTTGCACTTGGAAAGTCCTCTTTTTTATGTCGGCAGATTTGTGTTCTGCTTCTCTGAGCCCCCTTCATATTTAACGTATATGTGCCCATCTGCCCGTTCTGCAGGCCCTCCTCCCAGCGATGCCCCGCCCGCCCGCTCCAGCGGCACCCCGGCCCAGATGCCGCTCTCCCAACACAGAGCCTCTGAGAAGTGCTCTAGAGGATGGTTCCAGGTTAACAACCAGGAGTTCATTCCACAGCCACCCCTTTTCTTAGTGACTGTTACTGCGATGAATTAGATTTTAATCCAGTCTTGAGTCAACAGCATCTAAAAAATTGGACTCCAGTATTTTTGCAGATGTCTTTGCAATCCAAGGATGTTTACTATGAACCCTCATTTGTGCATTTTCAAACTTGACTTAATCGTGCATGGGTTCCCCCCCCCACACACACTGGCCAGTGGCCTTGCAACGACTTGAATGAAGTAGTTGTTTCATCACTGTGGACTAGACTCAACCTGGTTTCAGTGAAGTTAAAAGCGAGTCTTCCTTGAATATTGACGGGAAGAAAGACAAAAGAGGAAGGAAAAGATCGGCCCGTTGGAGGGGTGTATTGGGGGCAGATGTTGCGTTGTATTAATCCAGTTTCGTTGTTCGTGTGTGCACTCCCACCTCTGCGCTCTGGCTTTACTTTCTCAAGCATGGGACACTTTCTGCTCTTCCCTTTTGTTGCTCGGATAGGAAAGGGCGTACGTTCCTCTTTTCATTCAGCCCAAACACAATACGCGAAGCTTCTCGTGCTTTGAGGGACATGTGGTTGTGCTCTAAGCACCATCTGCAGAGAGATGGTCTTGGGAAACCTTCCTCCCAGAACAGAGAAACATCTCCGGAGCGAGTGATCTCCGCGCGGAGATTCAATAAGCCTAACCGCACTTGGCTCCGTCACAAACCTAATACGGCAGCCCATATTGTTGCTCGGGAAGTCTCCAGCCAAACCGAGTTCTTGTAAAAATAAATACTCATCAGCAAATATTTTGATTAGTTAAAAATGTTCTAAATGGCTAACCCCTCGCTCCCCCCTCCCCCACGGCGCGAGCGTGGAGAAGAGCCCCACCCCCAACTCCCGGGGCTGGGGGCAGGCGCTCCCAGGCAAGCGGTCCCGCGCCCTGCCCGCGCCGCTGTGCGCCCAGCCGCAGCCGGACCCCCCGGGGTCACTCAGCTTCTAGGGCGCGCGGAGCCCGGGGCCTGCGGGGCGCGAGGGGCTGGCAGCAGGCGGACTCGCCCTCCCCGGGGTCCGCGGGCGCCACCGGCTCCGAGATGCCACAACCCCGCTACACTTACTTGCCTTAAGCTCTTTATTAACTCTCCGGAGCAGCGAGGCTGCGGCCGCGCCTCCTGCGCCCCGGTGGTCTGGCTCCTCCGCGCGGCGCACATGCTAAACAGATTAACATGCCTTGGCTGACCCACACTTCGCAACCCGCGGATAGGGTTTCTGCAGCTCCATGTGGAAATTAACCTATCTGTACCCGTGGTCAGCTGGGCCCGGCCGCTTCTGCGCCGGCCGGGCAATCCAAACAAACCCAGGCCGCTAGCCCCCTTTGTTACACTTGGCTCCCCTCCCCCCTTCCCGGCCAAATATTTATTGGAAAAGAGGTTCTCCTCTTTGGCCAAAGGTAGGGCACATTTCTGAGAGCTCTTTATTTTTAAATGATTTTTGGCAGGGCCAGCCACCCTTAGGAGGGGGTGGCAGGGAACCCAAACTCCTTGATTGGAGGATTTCTAACCCGCGGCAGGCAGGATCTGTTTATGTTTGCACAGGGCACCTTAGTCCTGGTCGTGAAAAATACACGCACTGTCTATATTTTGCTTTTATAACAGCCCCTCTGTTTAATATGGTTGATTGAGTTGTTCTAGGGCAAGTTTATTCCCTCACCTCCCATCCTTGCCTCCCATTCACACCCAGAAGCAAAGCGAGGCGATTCTTCTAGGTTTTCTTTCCTACTTACAGGAGCTGAAAAGGCGAACTCAGAGACTGGCTGCAGCCTGAGGCTAAATCCACCTGGGGCGGCAGCGGCTGCCTCTCCACCGCTGCCTCTCCATCAGACCAGGGGCACTGAGGATTACTAACGGACGTCCGGTTCACTTGTTCAGCATTATTTTCTCCTGTTGCAGCACTCGTATCATAGTCACGTACACACGGTTTGGCTTTCACTAGACAGAGATTGGCGCTGCGTGTCTCAGGCCGATGGGGCTACTTTTACCGCACACCGCGACCAGCAAGATGGAGACGGCTCTGTACACTCCTTCCTTCTCGTGGGTCATGGGATGTCGCCATCGTTTGGGAACCACGAATGACAATTGTCTGGGACCACTGCTACTCATGATCCCATTACTGGAAATGAGCTCAGGCTGAGGGAGGTTGTCCTTCCTGACTGGCCGCTAGCAGTGCAGCATTACTTCGCTGGGTGGTTTGAGTGCATCTGTGAGTGTCACTTCCCAAGGCCCGTGGCAGATGTCCATCCCACTGGCG
>PVKM010051142.1:0-10532 GCA_004027735.1 Carollia perspicillata
TCTGCACGACCAGCTGCGGGACCTTGCAGGAGCCACGCCCCCTTTCCAGGCCTGGCGTCTGCCTGTCTCGTCAATGGTGGCTGTGGGGTGGGGGGGGCTCATCCCCAGGTTCTCTTTCGGACACAGGCCATGACGACACGGCCGTAACATGGAATGGCGGAAGTCCCGGTCACTGGCTGGTTGGTGTGGGGTCTGCCCCTGCCCGGACCCCAACTAAGACCCCCGGTGAGGTGAGGCTGGAGGGGCCCCACCTGCACAAAGTGCCTTGCCGATGTGACAGTGTCGGACCATGCTTCAGGCCTCAAGGGAGCTGATTGTCGCGCTGTCTTTAGTTCATTGGAAATCATTACCCATTCTTTATTTGTCCTCAAATCATTTCCAGTTACGTTGTGGAGACATGGCCCCTGGCAGCGATGAGAATATTTCAGGTCATGTAACTAACGTGAGAAAGAGTCTGGTGACTATGGCTACCCCCCACTTCAGATGAGAAGGCAGTCGTCTGGGGGGTCAGGGAGAGGCCGGCCTCAGAGGCAGGCCGCGTGCGAGGCGTGGGGTCCCGCGCTGCCGCTTCTGCCCTGTGCCAGCCTCCGGAGCAGCACCCTCTCTGCTCGAGAGGAAGAAACACCTGCCCAGCTCTCAAGCACCCCGCTTTGTGGCAGGAGAAGCTAGGATTCCGACTTGACCTTGGCCCTTTCTGGCTTGTGGGGGGCACTTAGCTGACAGTAGGTGGCTGTCGGTAAGAGGGAGGGAATGTGGGTTGCATCTGTATGATACACTCTTGCTGGAGAGAGTACCTGGAATCTGCCCACCGGTGGGGAAGAAGCTCAGGGAGAGTGGAGGCCTACGGGGAAGGAAGAGAGGCGGAGCACGATGAGGGAAGGGAGCATTCGGAGCCGGGTGGGTGGGTGTCGCTGGAGGCAGTTCACCCTGGGGGCGGGGGAGCCCTGGGTGCCCCCTCCTCAGTTCCAAGGCAGCAACGTGGGTGGCCGCCGGCTATCCTTTCTTCCAACTGGGGGCTCCCAAAATTCCACAAGAGCCAAGGGGAAGGCGGTTTGTACGTGAAACGCAATTTCTCCTTGAACAGCCTTTAGAAATCTAGTTTGAGAATTTCAAAACGTGTGTAGGGGGGGAGGGCAGCAGGGTTTAAAAGGGAGCAGAGAGGTCTGCAGGTGTGCTTCTGCCCGGGGTTCCCTGAGGTGCGCTTTCCCCGCGCACAGGTATGGCTAATGCAGACGGGGGCAGGCCGAGTGGATGAGAACGTCTGGAGAGATTTGGCTTTGGTTTCTGGTCGTCGGAGTCTTAACTAGCTCTTTCCTATTTGCGAAGAAAGCATCCACGTTTTAAGTCTGATTTATGACTCTATGCTGCTACCCACCAATTTAGAACCCAGACCTCTCCTTTCAGTACTGAATTAAAATACTGACCTCTGCCAGGAGGGATTGGTGGAGGTGAGTTTGAGGTTTTGTTTTGTGTTGTTTTGGTGGTTTGAAATTAGGTAGGAAACGATTTTAAGCAAAATTCCCAGGAGTATCATTTGGGGCAAAGACAATTGAATGCTTAATGAGCTCTATTCCGGCTCGTTTTGCCACGTCTGTCTCCCCACGCGGCCGGTAGAGGCGGGCGGGGCAGCCCTGGGCTCAGGCCCCGGCCACGCTTGCAGCCGCAGGAGGAAAGTGGGCACCCACGGAGTTGTGGCCTGGTGGCATCGTGGCCCCCCAACAGTGGCCCTCCCGGGTGGCCCAGGGGTGTACCCCGAGACCCCTCCAGAGGCGTTCTAAGGAAGACGCCCAGTTCCACTCACAGCAGGGCGGCAGCTGAGTCTGGAACCCGGCCCTGTGTTTATAAGAAACTCTCATGAAGTCATCAGGGTCAGAGTTGGTCTTCCTGTTATTAAACTTGGCTGAGAACACTCCTGTGGACTTTGGCAGCGAGTCCACATTCTTCATTTCAGTGGGGTTCTGGGGAAGAAGGTGAGGACGCACCTCCCGTAACCCAGGGCCAGCGGGGCGGACCACCGGCCCCCTGTTCTCCTGGATAGCGCTTGGAATGGGCTATTCCAGGGGCTCCACTTTCACAGGGTGGCGGCGCACACCTGGTCCCTCTGGCCATCAGCGGCCCTTCACGTGCCTGATAGCACATCCCTGACTGATGGCTTGGGAAGAGCTTAGACTCCTCTTCTCCTGACCGTGGGGGTGGCTGGCTGTGCTTGGTGGCACCTCGTCTGGTCCGAGGGCTGCTGTGGGCCTGCAGGGCCCTGACTCCTCCAGCCTCAGAAGTGAGCGGGCTTATCTCAGGCCACCTCCCTAAGTCCTCCGTGACTGTCCCTGGGCAGGGGTCTGGGCACCCCCCCTCACGTTGGCCAGCCTCAAGGCCAGACCACAGGGCCCTTCCTAGAAGCGCTCACAGCCACTGGGCTTTCTTCTCTGATAAGTCGGGTTTGCTGGGTCTAGCCGACTGGACCACCCGCCGGCTGTGAGCCCCACAGGCGTGCACCCTTCACCTGCCCTGGCTCTCCAGGGCCCGGCTCCCCACGGGGCGCGCTCGGCCCGGGCCGCTCAGGGAAAGCCGCTGCCTCTCTCCTGCAGGGCACCCCCTTGACCATGACTGGGGCCTCCTTGTTTGCTTCCCCATATTGAAAAGGCATTTCCTAAATTCATAAGGTTTTAGACACATTATGGTCTTCGGATTGCGTTGTAAAATCTGCGTGGAGGAGGGTCTGGCCCGCCCCTCAACCCCAGCCCCATTCCCTTAAGGGATTGGTGAACAAAATACTATACTTTTCTATTTTTACAGCTGCCTGTACTTTCTCATTTGATTCTTGTAACTCTGGGAAGTAGGGCAAGGGTTATTACTCCCATTTCTGAGAAAAGGAAACAGAGGTTGAGGGACCATAAGTGACCCGCAGCCATGCGGTGCCCCAGCAGGGACGAGAGTGCGGGACCCTGGTCCCTAGCACGGCATTCCTCCTCCCTAGCCCCGCCCCCCCCTCCAGCAGCCAGACACCAGCACGATACACAGGGACACAGCCTTTGGCAACCCCAGGACCCAAGCATCCACCTCGTCATCCACCCCTCCAGGCAGGGGACAGCCCTGAAAGGCTGGCGGTAGGGACAAGCCCAGGAACCTGGAATCAGGTCTCCTTGAGCTGAGAGGGGACCCCCCACAGAATGGCAGCTGCTCTGCTCAGGGACACTCTCCCCCGGGGGTAGATCTCTGACTTACAAGCCCTGCGTCCCTCACCTGGTCGGAGGGCCCAAGGCGGTGGAGTCTGTTCTCAGTCACGACCTTCGTGAGATCTGCATGTGGAAATCTGTCACACACATTCTCCGGTGCTTCCCACCGATCCGACTGAAGCGGAGGACAGAAAGGTTTCATTTTTACGTGTTGTTGAAACACATCTGGGGGTATTCAGTGATGAAAAGGACCATGAGAACAGAAAACACATTGATGTGTTCCAGGTATGTTTGCAGGTGAACTCCCAGGTTTCTGAGGCCTTGGAGTACCTCCCTCATTGTGCATCTAGAACGTTCCATGCTAAGCCCTGGCCATACGGTCCCTTAACCCAGATGCCAAAGCAGCCACGGTCGGCCCAGCTCACACATCCTGTGACTGGCCTCAGGCACGTGGCCCTGGATCAGGTGGGGGTGCCTGGCCCCTCAGAGGGGAAAAGCAGTCTTGGCGTCCCTTCTCCATCCTGGAGGACGTGGTGGTCCCCGTGGGTACTCGGGGTGGGCAGCCTGCTCTAGATGGAGCTCAAAGCCAGCACTCGGTCTGGGGCCTCCTCTGGCAGGTCCTCTGGCCCCCTGAACAGCCCCTGTGAAGGTCGGAGCTGGACCATGCCTACTCCAGGGCCGGCGCATGTGGGCATGGCCTCCGCTTCGGGGCCTCCCATGCCCTGGCTTTCCTGTCCGAGCTTGGGCCGCGGTCGCTCAGGCGTGCTTGCTGAGAGAGGTAGGGAGACAGTTCGTGGAAATGCCACCTCCAAAATGTGAAGCCCGTGTGAAAGAATTTACTTATTTTGTCCATAGATGTGAAGGGAAAGGTCCACCCATGTTCCGTCCAGCCGTTTGCGATTCTGTGCTGATCCGTCTATTTCATGCAAGGCGGGAGGAGGCTCCGGGTTTGGAGGCGGGGAGGGCTGTCCCTGCGCCAGCCAGCCCTGGGTCTCCTGGACCCCCAGGGTGAGGACGCTGGTGGCAGCAGGTCAGGAACACACCTGGAGGGCTGCGCCCCCGGGAGACATAGGCGAGGCTTGCGAGCGGAGAGTCTCTGCTTGGTGGGTTCCAGCGTTTGATAACTGCTTTGCTTCCGACCAGTGGGAAGTTTAAGAAACTTGGGCCTCAGGTATTCCCAGGACCTGGCAGGGTGGTGGCCCCCCAGCCTCTCCAGGAAAACCGCTGGGTCCCACTCCACCCAGCACAGGGTGGCGGAGGAGGGGACTCCAACCCCGGGCTGGACCAGCCTTCATTCTATGGCACTAACAGCCTGGAGGAGAGACCATCTCCAGAAGAACAAGAAGCATTGTCCGAACTCCTCGTAATCATATGGCAGCATCTGTGCTCATCACAAAGAAGTGCATGACCAGAGGGTCCTGCAGTTGGGGGTGTGGGAGAGAGAGAGGGAGGGAGGAGGGACTCTGGGGCAGGCGGGGGAGGGGCTGGCATCCACAGGTGGCTGGTGGCCGTGAGCCCCTCAGCTAACCCCAGGGAGCTGCTTCCTCCTCTGGAAAACAGAAACAGTGACAGTCAGGGACCTCCCTCACACTTTTTAGGGGAGCTGCCACCTCTTGAAGAACGCTAAAAAAGCAGAGAACTCTGCAAAGTAAAGGATCTGGTCGTATTCAACGTTATCTAGAACATCAAAGATGCCCCGGACCGCTTCCTTACCTGAGGTCTCCAAAGTCGGAGCCAGCCGGCCACGTCTGTGTCCGCCCCCCTTGGGCAGCACTGATCAGTGACTGCAGGGCGCGTCTCCGACCACGGGCTTGATCTACGCAGGGCCCTGCACCCTTGTCCCAGCCGGCATCACGCCCCCTGTATTTCCCAATCCTGGGATTTAGGACTCGGCACAATCAATAAGCCCACAGGACACCACTGGTTAGCGTTTTAGCGTCGATCTGCAGTAGACCCTTCAATGCCTCCACAGGGGTCCCCGTTTGCGGCTGAGCACTGCTGTGGCTGGGCCGGGGGAGGGGCCTGGCCTGCGGCATGTGGCTTCACTTAGCACCCTGCTGACCGGGAGAGCCCTGGCCCTGGGTCCTTACGCCGTGTTTAATGCATTAATAATCCATGTTCCCAGTGATCCCCGCGCCCTGTATCTGGCCTATTAACAAGTGAGGGCCGCCGGGGGAGTAGGAACCAGAATTACACCATCAGAAATGATATTGGGGGAAAGTTTTTCCCTCTGTGGTCACAGGATGGCTTTTTTATTTTAATAAAAACCAGAGGCGATGAACAGCCCCGCCCTCCCTGGCACTGAAGAAGGAGGCGGTTCAGGCCCGGGCTCACCTCTGGAACCCAAACGCTGACAGTCTGGGGGCTTTTGTTTCAACTCCAGAAGCGGAGTAGAGCTGCATTTTGAGACGAGGAGGAAGAAAGGAAAGGCCCGTACAGCAGAATGGCTAAATAGAACTTACACGTGAGGCACAGACTTAAAAATAAAAAGCACAGCGTGGTTGCCTTGTACAAAGTAGAGACTTTTTTTTAATTAGAAGAGAAGGTGGGGGTGCCCCCCTTGGGGGAGCGCTGGCTCTTGTCAGGAGTTCCGCCAGCGGTGTTTTCGGGCCTCGGTCCGTGTTGCCGTGTTAGGAAAGCCATCCCGGCCTTGGGGACGGACATCTACTCACTCAGCTGCACTCACTGCAGAACCCGGCGAGGCCGCGCGGCCGGGGCTGTCGCTCCCGAGCACAGGCCAGCGTCTGAGTGACCGGAGGCAGCAGGGCCGGGCTCCCTCAGGGCCTGCGGTTTCAAGTCCTGTTTATTTGGATGGGGCACCGAATGAAGAATTTTCTTTATGTTCCAGCAGTTTCTGGAACAGCAGCTGTTCTGAGTTTGGTTGAAAGCGTTTGCTAAACTCCCCAGTAAACGAGCAGGAGAAGGAACTGAGCTGGCTCCGTGCGAGGGCAACACTCTCAGGTTTCCTTCTATGGACGGACGGGCCTTCCCGCGAGGCCGCTTTTACATTCCAGGTGGTGTGCTGGGCCCCGGAGCAGGGGAGAGGGGGCCCCGTGTCCTCCTCAGGGCTCTCCAGGGGACCTGGCTCTGGAGTAGAGGGCAGAGGGAGGTTCCCAGGGGGCAGCAGGAGGACCAGGCCACCCAGCTCTCCAGCTAGCTCACTGCCACTGTCGGGACGACTTTGGGTGCCATGGGTGCCCAGTGGGCGCCGAGAGAAGAATGCAGGAAGGAGCATGTGGGCCTCCTCCTGGGCACAGCAGGGCCCGGGAAGACAGGACCCACCCCCCTGAGACCCCACATCCTCGTCCTTGGCTCTCAGAGGGCTGGGGGTCCAGGGCTCTGGCCTGCTGTCCCCAGGAGCCATGCGATGTGAGGCAAGTCTGCGCAGCTCAGAGGAGTGCACTCCCAGGTCTTCCTCACCCCGGGGCACGGAACCGAATCCCAGCGGCGTCTCTGAGCACAGCATGGAGTCGGAGGTGAGCCCTCTCCAGAGATAAACCCATTGACCTGAGCAGTGGCGGGGTCTTTCTCCCGCAAACGAAGCGCACACCTTGAGGACCCAGAAAGTCCTTTAAGACGCTAACTTCCGAGTTCTTAACCAGCGAGGTGAATCGACCTCCTAGCCCTGTGTGGGTGTCTGCCCACACTGACCCCACTCTCACCCGGCGGTCTCCCTCCTCCCCCTGCCAGCCTGCCAGGCCCTCCCCCTTCGGCCAGCCCAGGTCCCTGCTGGGTCTTCCCGCAGCGGCGGGGACCCCTGAGCACAGATGCCCCACTGGGACCACTTTGCCACCTCCTGGTACCCCCCCATCTCCACCTGACTGTGAATCTCCTGGGGGCGGGGATCCCGTGGGTCCCACGGCTACCAGGGCAGGCGTCACGGCCGTAGAGGCCTCGGGTGGCTGTGGGTTGGTTGGCATGACCAGGAAGTGCATGGCCCAGGCCACGTCAGACGTCTCCTGAGTGAAACATTGTTCACGAGGCATTCGACTCTGTCACAGCGAACAAACGCTTTCTGGGACCCAGCGAGGTGTGTACGCTGAAGGCCGAACGCACCCCGGAACCACGCTGTAGCCCGCCCGACATTTCCAGAACAGCGACCAGTAAAAGTTGCTATTTGCGCGTGCCCTACTGGTGACACTATTAAATCTCTGGGCTGCACTGTGCGAGGAAGGCCAGGGCCTGAAGGCGCTGTGAGTCGGAACTGCGTCTGAGTTGCAGTTTTATCTGGCACCGTTTGGTTTAAGCTCGGATCGCTGACCTCCCATTCGGGCTCGTGCTGGAATTATCCAACAGAGGGCTCACTGCTGTGTGGCATTTTTCAAAAGTGTATATGAAAAAAAAAAAGAAAAGAAAGAAAGAAAAACTTGGGCATGCTGCCCACACATGTATTTTGTTTGGAAACGACCACTCTCCCAACTTGGGGAATGAAAAAGAGATGTAATTTATTAGCATTTCAAAAATTGTTGCGGCCACAGAATGGGTAAACAGGGTGATGATGATTAATCTGGATGGAAAAGGCCCACTTTGTTTATTTGATCCCTAAACAAACCAGGCTACATTTTTTGGTAATTGTTCAGACTTTTTTTTCCCTCCTCCCTCCCGTTCAGAAATGACGGAGAAAAATCTATTTCTTGGCTGAAGTAATCTCAGATAAATTAATATCATTTTTCATATAAATTTGTTTGGGGAAACTTGAAACTGTGGCATAACCTATTGATTTCATTATTTGAATTAAGTTTAAGAAATCCTACAGCTGTTTGCTGTCAAAGTTTAAACCTACTGTCCGTTTTCAGCTGGGCACCTAAGATCCATTTCCCCCTGGCTCTCTGTGTTTCAATAGAGCAGCACACACTCGCAAACATGTGCTCCAGGCTCCTCCTGAGCTTAATGGGGACAGAAGGGCCAACAATTAGCAGTTTTGTTTTCCTGGGCTTGAAAAGTTTTTCCTGGGTTGATTCCAAAAATTCAGTTCCTCATTTTTGACCTTTTCAGAGTTTGAGATCAACGAACCGCATTGCCTTCCCCGAGAGTGTCAAGCACAGAATAAAAAATTACATCACATCATTTTTCATCGTGGCCAGATGAGGTCTGAGTGGGGGAACAAGGAACAGGAAAGAGAAAACATCTGAAAAATTGGCTCTGCAAGCTGGAATGTGATTTTGCTCCAAGGGGCCACTTTTTTCCCCCCTTTCTTTCCTGAACAGGCAGGTTGTAGACAGATCTGGGTCTTAGCCTGCCACCCCAAGGGCCCCAGTGTCAAGGAACAGTGATAGAACACCGTTCACTTATGCAGCATTTGTAACACACGCAGCAAATTATTAATAGCTCAATATGCCAATCTGCCACTGTGCGTTTTCGACACAGTAGGGCCAGGAGCACCGCAGGTTTGCAGCTCAGAAGTGAAAACGGTGCTCCCGAGGAAAATTGAACACAGATGCTTCAAGTGTGCGGGTTTGAAAGTGAACATCCCTGGCTGTTTTGGGACAGTGTCGGGGAGGGGTGGGGGGTCAGGGCAGGGAGGGTGGGAGGGGAACCAAGAGTGCAGATGCTTCCAGCCCAGCTCCAAGGTTAACACAGCCGGCCTGTTGGGGGCGTGGGTATCGGTCATAGCGATACCACCCTATGCCACTAACGTCGGTGGTGTTGGCGGTGGGGCCAGCTACACCCCGCAGCTGCAGAGGGCCAGTCAGTGGGAGCCTTTGCACTCAAAGGAAACGACACCAAAGCCACTGCTCAGACTGGAACTGCAGGCCTCCCCCTAAAAATTAACTGCCACTTAGAGTTTCTGAGACAGAACTGCCCCTCCCATGGGAATCCTTCCCCTTGCTTTCCCTTGTCTCCCTTTTCTAATCGATAACCGAATCTTGTGTTTGTCGCTCTCAAACTGACACACAGAGAGCATCTCTTTTTCCTTCCTGGAATCTCATCCGCCACCGGGGCTGCTGCTCTCTCCACGTCCTGAGCCCAGCCAAGGTGCCCGTCCAGCCTGCGTCATCCCAGCTCTGCAGACTTGGAGGCGTGGCTGGAACGCTCCACCCTGACGCCTGGCTGCATTGCTTCGTCTATGAGTTACCCTCAGGGGCACTGGTCCAGGGAGTGGGGCAGTGAGGGCCCCCCCATCATCACCCAGGTCCCACTCTCTGCCCGTCCAGTGCTAGTAGGGTTGTCTGGAGTCCCCACGTGTGTGGCAGGTCACCCAGGGGAACAGGCAAAACGGGGTGACTTCCAGCTCTGGGCATGCACCCAGGAGAAGATGAGGCCGCCAGGCACCCTCTGCTAGGAGGGCAACAGGACAATGGTGGGGTGATGGCACTTCCCAGACCTCTCTCACCTCCTTCCAGCCTGTTCTGACTGAGCTCAAGGGGCTCGGCCTGCCTGGGTGCAGGGGCCCACCAGCCTGACAGAAGCACCCATTGCTCTGCTGAGAGAGATGAAAGGAAGGTCAGGCTGAGTGTGCCCTTCCCCTCTTTCTCCAGGGTAAGCAGGAGAGGAGGCAGGGCCATGATTGCTTAGATCTCAATCTTCCTCATCGTTTCTCTTCCTGAGAAAATCGGGAACCCACAGGAAGCACCCTGCGTAGCCTGGAGACCACGCCCCTACCTCTGTGTCCCTCTGGGCCTGCCCCCTCTTTTCACGGCCCAAGGCTGGGGAGCAGCACGGAGCTGCCCAGTGCTGGGGCACTGCGACAGCCCAGCGAGTCCCCGACTGGCTGTTCCCAAAGTTCCCCTTCTGACTGTGCCCTCTCTGCCCTGCTGGGACTGGCAGAGAGAGCTCCCCTTCCTCAGAAATCACCATCAGACACATATTTCTCCAAAACGATGTAAAAACAGACTCAAAGTCCTTTCCCCCTAAGGTATTTTATTCCTCCATTTCTTCTCTGACCCTCAATCACTTCCTTGACCTTCTTGTCCCCAGACGAGGCCCTGGGAAGGACTCCTCTCCCCTTTCTCAGCCCCCCACTCACTCCTGGGTCTGCTGGGTAATTTATTACTTTATTTCCAGATGATTATTAGAATTGCCTTTGTACTGTGACTTCTCTGTTCCCAGAAGCCTGTGCATCTGCACACAGTGGCCGTCAGTCCCTGGGAGCCTGGTCCCGCATGTGGGCGCGTGTGGGTGCATCTGGCAGCAGCCTGCACTCCTTGTCCTTCCTTGTCCTGGGACCCCTGTGCCGATGCCCTCATTCGAACAGGCGTCTTGAAAATTGATGGTGAAAGTCATTGCTTCGGCTCAGTGAGAGGAACATGAGGGCTCAGAGTCTCTTATGAGGACACTCCGGTGGGCAGGATGGCCAGCCAAGCCCAAGTTAGTCCATTTCCGACCTATTTTATTTTTTTGAATGACCTGGTTAGAAAA
>PVKM010051143.1:0-10566 GCA_004027735.1 Carollia perspicillata
GGATACTGTCATCCCCTTTTCTATTTCAATGTCTTTCATTATATTTTGCTTGCTTCTTTGTTTTGTTGCTTAGGTTCCTGTTAAAGGTGCGATCATATGGTATTTGTCTTTTACCGCCTGGCTTATTTCACTCAGCATAATGCTTTCCAGTTCCATACATGCTGTTGCATAGGGTAGGAGCTCCTTCTTTCTTTCTGCTGCATAGAATTCCATTGTGTACATGTACCATAGTTTTTTGATCCATTCATTTACTGATGGGCACCTAGGTTGCTTCCAACACTTGGCTACTTTCTAAATAATACATATCACATAATGCTGCAAATGACTTCAAGGAACAAGTCTAAAGTTAAATTTGCTATCTTTATCTTCTATATTTTCTATATAGTGCCAGGCTACCATCATCTATACATTCACCCAAGCCAAAATCAGAGATAAACTTCTACCATTCTATTTCTTTCACTGCTCCATTACAAGATAGCAATCTAATGTGTTTGTCTCCAGATGGCTTTAAATTCAAACAGTCTATTTCTTTTTCCTACTCCTACTTCTGATGATTTATATTTAGCTCTGGAAAAGGGCTAACCATTGTTAATGTAATGAGAATGGTTTGCACAACATTGATGTAACCTGGCAGCCAAGGAAAGTGGACAGGAGTGGACAGGTGCCAACAACAACAACAACCTCGCTTATAGTAGTAGATGAGGGCAGTAGATGCCAATGAGTGAGCGTGTGTACTGTGTGACCATCCCATTCAAAATGAGTAAGTGAGTAGAGCAATGGATCTGCATCAAATTTTTTTGTCTTATTTTATTTAATTTGACAATTGTTGTTTATTTTATGTTTAAATTATTTTTATTGTTTTTCTATTAGAGTCATCTCAACTTTTTCTCCCTTTGCTCTTCTACACCCATCCTACACCCCGCCAATGCCACAGTCAATTCCCAGGCTGCTGTCCAAGTCCGTGGGTCATTCATACATGTTCTTTAAACTTCAACATTCCTTCACATAACTTATTTGGATTATTCACAAGGCTTTCAGGGACAATGGAATGAGTGCATCACAAATAAAAGTGGGCACAAACACTTCAAAGATGGTTGAAAATCTGTTGAAAGTGATCCATGTTCTAGAAGGCCTACAACAAGCAGGACTCCTGAAAATGTTGGTCATGTATGGGCTGCAATCAATGATCAGCCTACTTTGAAGGGGAATGAGGTATCATTGTCCTATGTACAATGTTTCTTGTATCTTGTATCTTCAACAAATGTTTCTATTTTTCATACATCGTGGCTGGATACTTTCTGGACAGACCTCATGTTCCTGAATATTTTTTAAAAATTTCCATTTTCTTTTTATACTCAATTTCTGTTCAAAGTTATCTTTCTGAAAATAAGTACATTTGGAAATTCTATTACCTGCTTAAAAATAATGACTCTTCACTATTTGTAGAATAATGTGTCTGATATTTCAGGTATTTTTACAGTTTTTAGTCCAATCTCTTTCCCTAAATCTGAACTTCCTATGTCAAATTATTGCTTCCAGCCTCATAGGCTTGTATGCAATTCCCCCAGCATGCCAAAAAAGATTTAAGTATGAAATAGGGAAGGATCATCTCTTTCTGTTGAAATTCTCATAGTTCGTGTGTTGGAATATACTCTTCAGTTGTTTTGAGAATTTATTCTCTTAGGTTGCAGACTGTATTTCATGAATTGCACTTAGATGTTGTTCCAATAGTTCTTCTTGAAAGTAAGGAAAGGGTTATAAAAACTTTACCTTGTATTTTATAATAGAAAGAAAATGGGATGGGAGATGATAACATATGTAAAATGATAAGTAGAGCATTTGTTTTTAGGTCCACATATTTAAAGATGTTTTTTAATCAAATGTGAAGTCTCTCAATGAAAAACATCACGTTTATTCCTCACACTCTGTGAGTCAACCCATCAGCATTTCTTTAATATTCACATTTTCTCAGACATTGTTACTATAAGATTATGTTTTCCAATATTTACCCCTGAAATTTTCAAATATTCTCATGCATGGTTATAATACCTTCCAAAGAAAGTAATATAGTTAGACTGTTGAGTTCTCAATTTAATACTCAGTAATGATGATGGCTCTACTTTTATAAAACTCTGAGGTATTGTGCTCTGCTTCTGATATTGCTGCTCTTAAATTTTATTGAGCCAGTTACTTCTACTGTCTAAGGAGAGAGCTAGGCACTTTTAGATGCTGCATTAACAGTATGAGGCTACCTTACTTGAGAGTATCATAATGCATTATAAGCATTTATTGAACTTGTAGACTACTTAGCCTATTCCCTCAGTATAGCTCTTTCCTGTGAAAGGCTGCTGCATCTGGTTTTGTAGCCAACAATGCCATCTTACTCATTCCAATTCATATAAGTAAACTGAAAAATAGACTACAACATGCATAATGCATTTCCCTTATCACCAATAAGCATTTAAAATAAATGACTCACAACTCTTGTTCATTTGAATGCATACTACATACTACTTTATTCTATTACAGATCATTTTTATTATTTTCAGAACTTCTCTCTTTGAGATGAATTAAAACAGCTCCTGTAATTGTCAGAGGAGGTGAAAAGGTATCAATGCTATTATCTTTTATTTCACCACACCTTGGTTACTTTGTAATCAAATATAGGTTTATGGATTTGAATAATAGTTTTATTTAATGTTCAACATTAGAAGTGACCATCTAAACTATGTCTCAGATTAATCCCACTGTGTTGTTGAATCTATAAAATGTATCAGGAGCTGTTTAGTTCTTCATTTACCATGAAATGAGGCATTCTTCCCCACTTCTCTCCCCCAGCTTTCCTGATAGTGAACAGCAGGCACTGTAACTAGAAATTCAAGATGCAAAAGGAAAACCACTCTTCTTTTTACCTGTGTGCCTAGGGAAAATAAAAGCAAGTGAAATCTTTTTTCCTATTCTAATATATTAATAAATTATTCCCAAAATGACCAGGGTAGCTCAAGATGACTAGTTAACAGTAAAATGGTTTTATAAATTGTTTCCTCCAGCCCTGACCAGGTAGCCCAGCTGGTTAGTGTTGCTCTAATACACCAAGTTTGTGGGGTTGATCTCTAGTCAGGGCACCTACAAGAGTCAACCAATGAAAACATAAATAAGTGAAACAAATCCATCTCTCTTTCTCTCTTTTCCTCTCTCTTTCTCTCTAAAATTGATAAATAAAAAAATAAACTATCTTCCTCCCGTTTCTTTATTTTGTAGTATATTCAACTATCTCACATTTCTGGAACTAGTAATAACATTATCTGAGATACTTCCTATATCTATTTGTATATCAGAAAAATGATTCCTAGTGACTGAATTTTTACATTCTGCTATAGCATAGCAAATAGATCATGTGCCATTCTAGATATTTTGTTCAAACATTTTTTATTTGAGTTTATTTGGGTGACAGTAGTTAATAAAGTTATATAGGTTTCAGGTGTACAGTTATATGATGCATCATCTGTATATTGTATTGTGTGTTCACCACCCCAACTCTAGTCTCCTTCCATCACCCTTTTTCCCTCCTCTACCCTTCTCTACCTCCCCTGACCCACTAGTCATGTTCCTTTGCTTGCCTCTTTCCCTCATTATCCCCCTGCCTGACCCCTCTGGTCACTGTCAATTTGTTCTTTATTTCCATGTCTCTGATTCTTTTTTGCTCTCTTGGTTCTTTTGTTGATTAGGTTCCAGTTATAGGTGAGATCATATGGTATTTGTCTTTTACTGCCTGGCTTATTTCACTTACCTCAATGTTCTCTAGTTCTATTCATGCTGTTGAGAAAAATAGGAGTTCCTTCTTTATTTCTGCTGTGTAGTATTCCATTGTGTAAATGTACCACAGTTTTTGATCCACTCATTTACTGGTGGACACTTAGGCTGTTTCTAGCACTTGGTTACTGTATATAATACAGCTGTGAATATTGCAGTATACAGGTTCTTTTGAATTGGTGATTCAGGATTCTTATATTTAATTTATTTAAAAAAAATTTTGTTTTTTAAAGGATTTCTTTCTTTCTTCTTTTTTTTAATCCTCATGAGAGAATATGTTCATTGGTTTTTGAGAAAGAGGAAGGGGGAGAGAGAGAGAGAAAAGAGAGAAAGAGAAAGAGGGAAACATTGATGTGAGAAAGAAACATTGATCAGTTGCCTCCCATACATGCCCTGATCTGGGATTGAACCCAAAACCTAAGTATGTACCATGACCAGGAATCGAACCCACTACCCTTTGGTGTACAGAATGATGCTCCAAACAACTGAGCCATGTGGTTAGGGCTGCATAGCAATTTTTAATAAAGCTAAATATATGTCTACAAGGGAAGAGTCATCAAGGATCACATATAAAGGACCCATGGACAAAGCCAAAGTTAGGGTAGTATTGAGGGTGGGAGGTGGGGATGAGTGGGGTGGGGGAGATCAGGCAAATGGAGACAACTGTACTAGAACAACAATAAAAAATTAAAAAATAACCTGGAAAAATAATAAAGTTAAATATGTTTGTGCCCAATGATAATGAGGTTATCCTTATATACACTTACTCAAGAAGAATTAAAGCATATGTTCATAAACTAATTACACAAGAATATTCATATCAACTTTATTCATAATTATATAATCATAAATTACTAATTCTTGAGTGAGATTGGCTCTTTAGGAAATGAAATGAAAGCTTCAATAAATGGTGTAGGGAAAATTGGACAGATATGTGCAGAAAAATGAAACTAAACCTTCTTACACCACACACAAGAATAAATTCAAAATTGATCAAAGACTTAACTGTTGGACCTGAAATCATAAAAATCCTAGAGGAAAACACAGGCAGGAAAGTGTTGGACATTGCTTGTAGCAATTTTTTATTGGCTATATCTCCACAAGTAAGAGAAACAAAAGAAAAAATAAATAAATGGGACTATATCAAAGTAAAAATTTTTTCACAGCAAAGGAAACCATCAACAAAATAAAACGACAATACACTGAATGGGAGAACATATTTGCTAATACATCCAGTAAGGGGTTAATGTCCAAAATTTATAAAGAACTTATGAAACTCCATGCCAAAAAAACAAACAACCCAATTAAAAAATGGACAAAGGGCCTGAATAGACCTTTTTCCAAAGATAACATACAGATGGCCCAGAGACATATGAAAAGATGCTCAACATCACTAATCATCGGAGAGATGAAAATTAAAACCATGAAGAGTTACCATCTCACACCTGTCAGAATGGCTATCATCAATAAATCAACAAATAAGTGCTGGTGAGGATGTGGAGAAAAGGGAACACTTTTTCACTGTTGGTGGTAATTGCAGACTGATGCAGCCACTGTGGAAAGCAGTATGGAGATACCACAAAAATTTAAAAATGAATCTGCCTTTCAACCCAGTAATCCCACTTTTGGGAACATATCCAAAAAAACCCAAAACACTAATTTGAAAGAACATAAGCACCCCTATGATCATTGCAGCATTATTTACAAATTGCCGAGATTTGAAAGCAGCCCAAGTGTCCATCAGTAGATGAATGGATAAAACAACTATGAGACATTTACACAATGGAATTCTACTCTGCCATAAAAAAAAAGAAAATCTGACCCTTTGCAACAATATGACAGTAAGGATGGACTTGGAGATCATTATGCCAAGTGAAATAAGACAGTCAGAGAAAGACAAATACCGTAAGGTTTAACTCATATGTAGAACCTAATGAACAAACTGAACTAACAATCAAAACAGAGACAGATCATAGATGGAGAGCAGATAGCCAATGAGATGGGGGGGCTAAGGGAGTGAAGGAATTGAACAAAAAAAACGTGACTCATTGACATGGACAACAGTATAGTGGTGGGAGGAGGGGAGTATAAGGGGACTAAATGGTAATGGAAAAAATACAATAAAGATTAAGCTTAAAAAGAAATAGAAAGCAATGTACTATAAAATATAGGTTTGCAAGAATTTTAAATCTCCTGAATTTTAAGATTCTCTGAAATGGTATCAACCAACATTTTCTATTACAGTGTATCACTTTCATTTTGTTTTAACACTGTCACATTCTATCATATAATTATCTTCTGTTCACCAAACAAAACGATGAACATACAATATATGTCTTGTTATTGGCATTTTAAATAAAAGTACAGTGTGTTTTCTTGTTCATAAACACATTTCTATATCTCTGAGTTATTTTTAAGATAAAAGCTTAGGAGCAGAATTTGTAGGAGAAGGTAAAATGAAAATGAGTTGATCATGATTGCCAACTTATTCCTGGAAAGCCTTCACTACATTATCCCCCAACTAATACACTATGGACATTAGCTCTCTTCCACCTTAATGATAGACTTGTTAAGTATTGTACTTCCTATTCTCATCAATAAAAATATGTGGTTGAAATTTAACATTATTTTTATTAATAATATTATATAACATTATATAATAATGTGACATATTATATAATATTATATACTATAATATTATTATATAATATTAAATATATATTTATCTATGCCTTGTACTTGCTCTTTGCGCATTTTATTAGATGTTTAATTTTTATGTAAACATTAAATATCTGCTTATGCATGCTCTCCACATGCCTTTAGTATAGCTTTGCTTGGTTTTAGCATTTTCAAATGAAGTAACAATTATATAAGATATAGTATTCTGTGAATTCCTGGTTCTTTATAGCATTGTATTTTAAGATTTATCCATGTTGATTTAGTTGGTTATGGTTCATTTTTTGCTGAATTTTATCGCATTGTATGAATATGCCAACATTGATTTTTTTTATTCTATTAGCAATGGTGTCTGGATGGATTCCAAATTGTTTGTTTTTACTTTAAACAATTTTTTATTTTTCAATAACAGTTGACATACATTATTATATTAATTTTAGGTGTACAACTCAGTGATCAGACCAAAAGACACACACAAACAATAAAGGGATGCAAAGTCTATGTTTTAAAAGATACTGCTACAAACTATTCATTCCATATCTTCTAGTGTTCACATGCATGATCCTCATTAGATAAATGTATTCTATTGCTCTTCTTACAGCACCTTTTAATAGAATAAGTTCCACTTTAATGTAGTTGAATTTTTACGAGACTTTTATTTGCAATTTGCATTTCTGTGCCTTCTTCAAGAATTTCATGTTTGAAATTCCACTTCTGTTTAAGGTCGTGGATCATAACAATGCAGATCAACTAAAAATCATATTTGTAAGGGTGTGGGAGAGTTGTGGATCTAAAAAAATGTAAAGAAACTAACTCTATGATGCGGACAGAGCCCGCAGTGTCAGCGTCATTATGGATGAAATGAGACGTTTACACGGACTACCGAGTCCGGTGGAGGAAAAGGGACAGCGTGGCTTTTTCTCTCAAGGGGAGCAAAAGCTGCCACCCTTACTGTGACCCTGTGACCCTGTGACCCCATGACCCCGTGACCCCATGACCAGCCTTTATTGGGTTTCTTGGCACATTATGGTCCTCATTTACTATGCACAGCTTGCTTCAGGTGGTTATCTTTTACAGAAAACAAAGGAGAGGATGCCGATAATCACATCACAGAAGAGGGATATTTGCAAATGAAAAGGCAAAAGTGGTTAAACTGGTTACACTGGTCCTTGGTAGGTTTAGCATGGGTTTTAGGAAGTTACTTTGCAGTAAATGTTTGCCACAAATCTGGGCGAGGGAGTTTTTTTAGCAAAAAGCAAGACTAAAAGTGGTCTAGGCATATTGCAGGCCTGATTCCCCATGGGAGAACCTATCCGTGGGCGTGGGTCCTGTGCATCTCCGAGTGGGAGCTGAGCCCATGCCACGCAGAACGGTCTCCTGCAACTTTAAAAGGGATAAGAATTTTCAAAGTGAGTCGTATTTAATTTGATATTTACTTTAAAACTTCAGTAAACAATATAGTGATATTGTCATAATGATAGACATATAGACTCATAGCACAGAACTAGATAGCTCATAAATAGAATTACAGATATAAAGTAACTTAAGTGTTTGTCAAAAGTACCCATAAAATTTAGTAAGTTCATTCCATAAACAATGTTTAAGAAATGGATGCCTGTATGAAAAAAATGTATATTTTACTACCAAAAACTTACTTACTTTCACTTACTACTGTTGCGGAAAAAGGACTCTTACACAATTTGGGGTGACGGAATAAGCCTTTATTCATGCATGTGGACACAGAGTGTTGCGGAAAAACGAACTCTTACATGATCTGGGGTGACGGAGTAAGCCTTTATTACACGCGTGGGCCCAGAGGAGACAGCTTCCAAATTCTGGGCACTGAGGAGGGGTCAGGTGGGCGGTTAAATACTTTTGCAACAAAGTGGGGAGGGGAGAGGTCTCGTGATACAAGCAGGAATGTGGAAGCCAAGGCAGAAGCAGAGGGCGAAAATTGCCTGGGGCCAGGACAAAGAGATAGTAAGAAATTAACTGAGTCCGAGACAGAAAGTCAACTAGTTAACAGGTGGTCGTCTGGAGCCTGGGAAGCCAGTGGGGAGTTATCAGAGGTCCGGAACAGATAGTCTGAAATCGGGAAGCCAGCAGGGAGCCAGCAGGGCTAATGCAGAGTGCCAGCTTCAATCTCTAAGTACACTTTTAATTTTCTACTACAAGAGGAGACAGTCTCCAAATTCTGGGCACTGAGGAGGCGTCAGGTGGGTGGTTAAATACCTTTGTAACAAAGTGGGGGGAGGAGGGGTCACGTGGCACAAGCAGGGGACACAGGAACGTGAAAGCCAAGGACACAGAAGTGGAGGGTGGAAATAGTCCAGGGGCCCAGGACAAAGAAACAGCAGGGAATCATCCAGGGCCCGGGACAGTGTCAACTAGTCAGCAGGGGGTTGTCTGGGGTCTGGGGGCCAGCAGGGAGTTATCTGGGGCTCTAGATAGAGAGGAGCCAGCAGGGGAGTAAATATCTGAGGCCTGCTGCAGGTGGTTTATCTGGGGCCTGAGACAGGAAGTTAGTTTTATTTCCTGTGACACTACCATAAACTACTTACTTTTTTACTAAAAAGTTAATCAAGATAAATTATTGACACAAATGTGAAAGCTAAAATTACAAGGATTCACGAGGAAAACATGGGATATTTACTTCACAATCTTGAGAACAAAGATTCAGAAAAAAAGCACAAAAATTAAAATATATTTCATCAGAAATATAAATTTCTGTTTATATATAACCAATATGAAAAATGAAAAAGCAAATAATAGCATATGGGGGAGAATATTATATTTGTGTGTATGTGTGTATATACATTTACATATCTCAAATGATTTCTGTCTAATTTATTTAAAGCACTTGGACATATAAATAAAAAAATACAAACAGTTAAAAAAATTGGACAGAAGACTTAAGCACTTCACAATATTAGATATTCAAGGGAACAATAAGCATATGAAAATAGTCTTTCTGTCATTAAAACCAAACTAAAATATGGCTAAACACTCATAAGAACTTAAAAAGAAAGAAAAGGCTACATTTTGGCAATGATGAGATTCAATGGAATTTTCACACAAGGCTGGAAGATAGGTAAATGGGAGTAGTGGTGCTGGTAACTCTTTAGTGTAATTTCCAATAAAGGCAACTGTACTATTAACCATCAGTTTGAATCTTGGGCATATATCTAATGGAAATGAGTGCACATATCTACAAAGGAATGTACAATATATTCACAGCAACTTTATTTAAAATGGCCACAAAATATGAGTTACTTCAAAACAATAAAATACAAGTTACCAATTCAAGAGATATTAAAAGGATAATAAAAGAAAATCATTAAATTATGTAAATATATTAGAAAACTTAACCAAAACTTATGAATTCCTTGAAAATGTAAATTACTAAACTTCCTTAAAAAATAGATAACTTGAACTACAGGCCCAGAGGACTCACTGGAGAAGTCTGCCAATCATTTAAGAAAAAAATACTACACATTTTCACATATTCTTCCAGATAATTTGAAGAGAAGCAAATACTTCCAAAGTCATTCTATTCAGTCAGCATAACTCTGACATCTAGACCAGACAAAGATATTTCAAAAAAGAGACTCCTGGCAAATTTTTACCATGAAAGTACATCCATGCTTCTAACCACAAACAGAGCAAGTCTAATATAAAATATTTTAAAAGGAGAATGTATACTGACTAAGTTTGACTATTTCCTTCAAAATTCAGGGTTGATTTAATATTTGAAAATCCAAATCAGCCAATGTATTTACAATATCAACAATATAAAAGACAAAAAGATCATTTGGAAAACAGCAATTGACAAATTCCCGTACTCATCTGTAATTTAGTTAGTAACGTTTTCTCCACTCCTATGGAATCAAGAATATCACCTGTGTTTAATTTCAGAGCTTCCATAGTTTCGCTTTCTATTTTTTAGCTCATTAAACTCATTGATCCGTTTGGAGCTTCTATTGGCTATAAAAGAAAATAGAATTCTAATTTCATCTTCATTCAAATACTTATAATACATAATCATTTATTAAATAGTTCATCTTTTTTCATTAATTT
>PVKM010051144.1:0-10529 GCA_004027735.1 Carollia perspicillata
TAAACTATCACGTAGATATGGATATTTATGATGACAGATAGGGTGACGGGATAGAGCGAGTTGTTGGCAAAAGCAAAATAATCAGCTCTGCCCGAGAGAGCTGACGCCCGCACCTGCAGCTCTTGTCCTGCCTCAAACCTGCTCTTGGCAGGGTGACCCGCAGGGGTGACAGGGAGAAGCAGGGTCTTCACCCTTGACTCAGCTTCGGGGACACCCATCTGCATCGAACTTTGTGGATCAGTGAGGTCACAGGCTAAGGTCTTCAGTCACTTAAAACCCAACTGTAAGGAGCTGAACTAATAGAACGTGCACGAAGCCACGAAGCCCACGTGCGGTTTTTACGTGGCAGCGAACAATCCAGGGATGAGGAACATGTGCGCTAAAGGGAACGGCTCTCTTCACACAGTGCGCAGCAGAACCAATGGAAAACATCCCGACTAGAGACGGAACTCCGGGAGGAAAACAGAAAAGGAAGCGTCCTCGCCTTGTGCCAAAGGAGCACGAAGCTACTATTAAAAGAGTGCAGTGTTCATCATCAGGTCCCTACTACCAGAATTCAAGAAAACACGAGCTTGCATTTCAAACGCTCCTGGAGCACCTGGTTAAAAAAATACCTACCGATTCCCAAACCCAGAGACGAGGTCCAGGAGTCTGAGGTTTTAGAAAGCTCCTGGGTCTCTGATGCCCGCCCAGGCTAAGGAGCACACCACTGGCATTGCAGGGGCCCAACACGTACTCTCCATCCACCTAGAGCTGTGGTTCCCATCCGTTGGTGGCAGCAAAGTCACCCAGGGGCCATCAGCCTGCCGGGCTCCAAGCTCAGAGTGCGTGACTCGGCAGGGCTGCAATGGGACTGAGCACTCACAGTTCTAACAAGCTCCCAGGTAGGGCTGATACGGGGGCCAGCGCTTTGAGAACTGCTTCTCCCCCAGACTCCCTCTCTACAGCAACCCCCCCCCCCCAGCTCAGGATGAAAGAGCTTGTTTTTTAAAACCAGATGCAAGTCAAAAGTACCCCCTCATTTCCACGTCACAGAGAAACGCTCTCCTGTCTGGGAAAGGAGGGCTGCACTTTGGAAAGGCTCACCTCCTATGGACTGAAGTACAACCAGGCCAGCTGCAGAAGCCATCAGCTCATGCTGCCACCAATGGCACACGACAGGAGGCATCAGAGACCTCGGCCAGGTACAAATGAGCTTTGCTCACCTTCCCAAGGGTCCGGGTTATCAGGAATGCAGTAAGAAGCCAGGTTCTTCAGAGCAGCACCTAAAGCTCGACTGCTCCCATGAGCCCTCACAGTGGGGCCTGCACCTGAACTGGAATCACCTGCGCTTGCCCACTCACCCGACCCCACCAGGACGCTGATGTAATTAACCTGTGGGAGCTGGGCCCAAGCACGAGAAGTTTCAAAGCTCCCCAGCTGACTCCAGTGTGCAGTCAGGTAGAGATGTGTGTGCACACAGACACCTGTATGGGCACCACAGAGGGGATACATGTGCCTGGACGTCTGCAGCGGTGCAACCTGGCCCCCCTGGTGTGGCACTGGAGCTCGGGAGCCTCCAGGTCAAACCTGCGTTTGACAGGTAGGAGGTACATACGTATATCCATATGTTACAGTGCAGAGACTTAAACACTTAAGATGTATCTACTTTGCACATTTTTAAGCCTTAATTTTAAAATATTTTTTAAATGGGAAAAAAATCTAGCTTTGACAGCACTTGGCCAAGTCAATTGTTCTGAGCCTGTTTCCAAATCTGTGCAGCAGACAACAATGCTTTGAGTGTTACGTGATCACAGCTGGCACATAGTAGATACACACAAAACAGTTGCCTTCATCACCAGTGTGCACGCTCCAGTTCAAGTCCACATACACTGCCTGTTCCGTGGGACATGCTAGAAATCTAACGATGACAGAGACCGGGCCTGGCCTGTGGGAGTTCACAGTCTGAGGAGAGCAGAAAGGCACAATCACATCACAACACAGCCTCTAGCTGTGCCAATGACAGAGGGGGAAAGGGCTGGAGGGAACAGAACAGACTGCCTGTGGAACACGTCTGGATACAACACGAAACAACTGGACTCAAATGTGGAACAGGAATCAACTGGAATCAAATGTGGGGGGAGCAAAGGGAGTGCCACAACATTCCCAGAGAAAAGATCAGTGGCCTGAGGAGTGAACTTTGCCTGGTGGAAGGCAAGTTCAGACACCCTGGGGAAAGGAAAGGCCTTTTGACCACACAGCGCTGTGAGGAGTCATCTCAGATAAAGTCGCCTTAAAGACATGCTGAGGGTCTGCCCTTGGCTTGGAAGTCACTGGGGAGCCAAGAGAGGTTCTTGAGCAGGAGCCATCATCCATCAGCAACGCTATCCTGCCACTGCTGCCAAGTTTGGAGTGAGAAGAAACTGCCCCGTTTCAACAGTACCGGTGAGAAATGAGGCTTCAGCAGGGTAATGCCGGTGGAATGTCCAAGAAGGGCATCTACGTGAGAGATGCCTCCAAATAAAGGCACTTCTGTTCTGCATGATGACAGGCCCCAGCACGCTGCCCCGGGGACCTGGAGGAAACTGTAGCCTCCAACCACATGCCCAGCAGCAGGGCCCACGTCAGCCAGCAGGTGCGGAAGCAGTCCAGGAGGTGTCAACCCCACAGAAGACTGAAGTCACACAAAGGACCCTGGGATGGGGGGGTGCTCTTTTTTTCTGTAAAGGGCCAGAAAGTTAACATCTTAGGCTTCTAGGCAACACGGTCTCAGTAGCAGCTACTCGACACATCCTAGCACAAAAGCAGCACCCACAGGCAACACGTCAACGATGAGCACAGCTGTGTTCCAATCCAATTTTACCAAGAAGGAGCAGTGGGCTGGCCTCGGCCCCAGGCTGTCGGTCCAGTGTGGGAAACCATGTTATTCCTGTGTCTATAATAAAAACGCTGGCCATTTATAACAAGTCTGTGAAACACTACTCTTGCTGACACAAAAAATGTCACAGCTTTAATGCAAGTTTGGTTTTTCAATCCATAAAAGTACTGTGAAAGCTAACTTCAGGTTCCTCTCTCATGGGCCAAGGACCTGTCTTCTTGCAGTAAAGCAGGAAAGGGGTTTGACCACTGAAGTCCAGGGAGCACTGCCCCCTCATGAAGCGGCAGCAGCAGTTTCACTGCGTGAGGCAAATTGTGTGGTTGTGCTTTTCATCTGAACAGCAGCTCCTTGGAGCGAGTGATTCAAGGCACAGGTGAAAGGGCACACACAAGGCATCCACTTGTGAATCCAGAACCCAAGTTTTCAGAACCCGTAACAGGAGGTGAAGCACTCCTGTAATTGCCCTGCTGGCAAACAGACCACCAGCTTGGCTCACAGGTCAGCTAGGGAAGAGAGACATGTAGTCAGTGTTGCTTTATTTCTGGTGGAATGTCGGCCTGTATTATGACCACATGGTAGATACTTGGGTGTAATTTCTTTCTTTTTTAAAAAGATTTCATTTATTTTTAGAGAGAGGGGAAAGAGAGGGAGCGATACATCGATGTGAGAGAGGTTGTCTCCTGTACGCACCCCAACCAGGCACTGATCCCACAACCCAGACACGTGCCCTGACCAGGAATGAACCAGTGACCCTTCGCTTTGTTGAATGATGCCCACGCTGGTGAGAGCACATGGGTGTAATTTCACAACAGTTTTTGTTTAAAAGCCAAGTAAGAATTCCATGGAGAATCTCTAATTTAAACATAACTCTGGACTTCAGCCCACACACAAGGCAGGAAGAGGGGCAGATGGAAACCATGGGAGATTCTGAGAGCCACGTGCTAACTGTGAGGCGCAGACAGCTGCAACTCCTTTTTCCTGTGCGTGACACGGAGATGACAGTTCTGACCCCAAGTACGCCACGAGGTCCAAATGGGGGGACAGCACCCCGTGCAACACTCGTCACTGTGACTGCAGTGATGCTGGGGGTTGCAAGTGTGCAAAGCCGCTTTGCCGTCCTTCTCAGCGGTATCCTGAGAATGCACCGGGTTTCTCCCTGCCTGGGTTTTAACAGAAGCAGCATCACCTCCTCCGATCATCCTGAGAGTGAGCGTCTTAGCCGGCTCTCTTTAAAGAGGCCTCCTCGGTCTCCACGCCTCGGTCTCGGCCATCTCCTGCATCCCCAGGCTGCCTTTCCCTCTGCACCCCGTGTCTTAGTTTCTCTCATCAAGTTCTCCTCGCAATGACTCTGTTCCCTGGATGGCCCTAACACACATCGGATGCATATTGTTTTAATATTCTTCATATTTAGTGAAATCTTATGTTCGAGTAATTCTATGATAATGTGTAACATTTTATGATGCTCTTCTTTTAAAAAATCTCTAAATTTAATTGCCTCTTACTTATAAATCTCATGATTGATTTTTCTATCTCAGTGGTTCCTCATAGAAACGCGAAAATCTCCATCTCTGCTGGGGACAACTAATAAAATTTTCTCCCACTTGGTTATCAAGCTGTACATTTTTACATCAGAAAGTTTGACACCAGGTTGGCTATTATTAATAGTTTGTGTTTAGCATCTTTCACACAACTTCAGGTAATTTTTCAATTCACAATTCATGTGCTGCCAGGTCTCTTTTATTACAGAAACTTCGAGAACAAGAGGAGTTACGTGGTTTCCTCGTCTTTCAACAAAACTGCATGGGGAGCAGACACAGTCGTGAGAAGGAGATTCCTGTCCCACATGCTAATGACTCATGTACAACCACCCCCCCAGGCGGAACTGCTTTCACTGGATCAGGCTTCTCTGCATGTCCTAGGGTCTGGGCTTATCAGAAAAATGGTAACACCTCACACTGAGCACCTGCGCCATGCCTGAAACTAATCCCGGGGGCTGGGGCTGCACCAACTCACAGTGAAACCGAGAAGACAGCAGTGGAAGCAGGCCACGCTCACCGAGGGTGAGCAGAGTTTCTCCACCAGAATGCGGAGAAGCACAGGCGCTGTCTCTGTGAGATGCCCTGACCCGGACGGGAAAGCTCATAGACTCTCTCAGGTAGGCCAACGAAGCAAGCCCTAAGCAACTGATAACCAAACTTGCTGTTAAGAAAAAATCTTGATATTGTTAAAAGTTATGCACAGAAGAAAAGCGTTACGAAGTCATACAAAATTCTGAAAACTTTGGGTTGAAAACAGGTAAGCAGGTTTCTTTACTACAAGCCTTAGGAGAGACTTCCAAATGGTAAAACTGACTTTTAGTCATCCATCAAAATATACAGTATGTAGTAGTTCTTGACACTCTTCTGACTATGCAAACTATGGAACCTTTTTGGTAAATAATGAACATCCCTTGGGAGAAACTATATATACATACAATATGTATTTATGTATATATGCTTTCAGAAATACCAATATGCTTTTAATTAAGTACAGAGAAAGCTCTGCTTCTCCCAGCAACTATTTTTATTGCTTTCCTCAACCTTGCTACATACACCCAAAGGTTATTAAACAGTGTGTTATAGCTGTATTTCCCTTTTTGCTTTGCTTACCAGGAGTCTCAGGCTCAAGCCTAGAGCCACACTGGAGCGAAGGTGTGGGAAGCCAGTGCTGCACATAAGCATTTCATTTCTTTTTCTTTGTGGACTTCAAATTCTACCTGTTATTCCAGAGGAGTACAGTCCTCTACCAGGGCAAGGCACAAAATCAGCATACACAAATGCCTCAAGAGCACACCACCAGACAGGTAGGGTTAAGCCCTAAACACCAAGATAACCTACTTCCATCTAATTATATCCTCTCTCAGAATGCACCCCACGAATGAGCTGATGAGAAATATGGTTACCAAGCTTGTACATCCGGGTACAAGATAAACACAGATGAGAGGAAAAGGGGTCCCAGGCCCCATTAACCTGACAGCCACTGCTGGCTTCACATCCCATGGACCCCTGCTCCGCCTCCTCTCACTCTCTTCCCCTCGGCTTCCCCTGCAGACCCCACCTGCCTCAGCTCTGCTGCTCACCCCTGAAGTCTCCTAAGTACATCTGTACTGGTCACTGTCCTCTTTCCTGTCTTACCTCATTGATCCACCCCCACTTTATTCTCTGCTCCAAACTCTCCAGTGATGCCCCCTGCCACCTGGAAAAGCCCACCCTCCTTGTCTTGGGGTGACAGACCCACGGAGATCTCACTGCATTCTGCCTCTCACAGGCCTCCTGCAGCAATCCAATCCCTATGTGCATGTTGCTACGCTGGCCTGGATCTTTCTCATTCCCTGGCCTGCAAATGGGCCAAAACACCATCTGTCCCACTGCACTCACCCCCGAAATCCCAACTTACCCAGCAGCAGCAGGCAGTTCAAGTGCCGCCTCCTCTGTGAACCCTCCCTGCTCCCACCTTCTCCTGGGCAACCACGCACTTGCTACAGACTCCAACACAGCCATCATTACTTTGGCATGTCTGGCATCCCTCATGAAGGCTGAAAGCTCCTTGAAGGCAAAGGCTATCTGATCTTGCCTGCAAATCTTCCTTGCAAAAAAGTACTAAAGGAATTCCTTTAGGTGGAAAGGAAATGACAACACACAGAAACTCACAAATATACATTAAGAAGCAAAAAGTGCCACAAAATTTGAATATGTGGGTAAATACAAAAAGCTGCACAAGTGTATGTATTTCCTCTTAACTTCTTTAAAAGGAATAGGATTGCATAAAAAAAACTAACTGCATTGTTCAATTCGGAACACAGACCGACGTAAAAGTACGGCGGCGGCACAAAGGCGGGGGAAGTGGAGCTACACAGGAGCCAAGTCTCCGTCCTCAGAGGAACGAAGATCGTGCTGGCGCAGAGCAGACTGTGGCAACTCAAAATGCATACTGTGGTGCACTCGCTAGGAAAACGATTCAAAACACGCGGTGAGAAGGAATGAAAAAGGAAACTCGAGAAAACATCTATTTAACACAGAAAAAGGCAGTAAAGACAGCACAAAGAAATAAGACATGAGACACGAAACAAATGGACAGATGTATACCCAACCACACTGCCCTCGTAACAAAGCCCCAAACACAATACACAGGCAAAAACTGACAAAAGGAGAGGAGAAATAAACAATTCAGTGGTAACAGTTGAGGCTGTTAATATTCCACTCAATAACTGATAAAACAACTGGACAGAAAATCAGTAAAGATAAAGATGATTTGAAGAATACTTTCTTCCAATGTTAAAACTCAGAAATAAAGTGACAGACAACCCATTTTTCCCCCAAAGGCAAGTAATTTGAATAGACATTTTACTAAAGACAACACACAAATGTCTCACATGAATTTGAAAAGATGCTTAGCATCATTAGTCTTCAGGAAAATTCAAATAAAAATCGCAAGGTTCCACTGCCTGCCCGCGGAAATGGACATAACGAAGAACATGGACAACAGCAAGCACTCACGGGGGTGCGTGGAAACGCGCACACGCGACTGGTGGGACGTCACAGATGAAATCGTCCTAGTCACTTTGGAAAACAGCTGGGCAGTGAAACAAGTATGTAAGTGAAAGTGTATCTACTTACCACGCGACCCAGCAATTCTACCCCCAATCTGCCCAAGAGAATTGAAAACATATGTATAAATGGATAAACAAAATGTGGTGTACGCGCAAATCCAATACTAACCCAATCCAGTGAATCCGATACCTACTGAATTCCAATACCAAGAAATAGTATTCAGCAACAAAATGAAACAAACTGCCAATACATGCTACAAGGCAGATTAATCTCAAAAAGATTATGCTAACTGGAAAAGCAAGATGTAAAAGACTATGCGCTCTATTATTCCATTTATATACAGTGTCCAGAATAGGCGAATCTACGGAGAGAGGAAGCAGGCTGCCTGGGGCTGGCAGTGGGGCGGACCCGACGAGGAAAATGCAAGTATGAGCAAACTTCTTAAAGTGATGGAAATGTTATAAAACTAGACTGAGGTGATGGCTGTACAACTGAATAAATTCACTAACAATCGTAATTTGCAGCTAGAACGCACAAACCTCCGGGTGTATAAACTCTACCTCGATAAAACAAAACAAAGACAGTGTGTATAAACAGCCCAAACGTGAGGCAGAATTGCTAAGTACAATAAGAAAAGTGGGGAGAGGCTGGGGATGCTCTCGAGAGGTTTCCTGCGAGGGCAGCCACTGAAGCCAGGTCTTGCAGAGCAAGTCAAACGCTGGTAGGTTAGGAAGGAAGCAAGGCGAGCAGGAGTGCAGGGGATCTAAGAAGCAAAGGCACGGAGGCGGGGTATGTCTGGTGAACCACACGCACACCGTCCAGTCTGCCAGAGCACAGAGGTGAGGAGAGGCAGGGAGAGAAGGGCCTACAGGCAGGTCTCGCTTGCTGGCCCCCGGTCAGTTCCTAACCTGAGCCACTTTCCCTCCTTCTCTGGATCAGTGGACACCCCACATCAAGCGATGGCCACGCCTCCCCAAGGTTCTGGGATACACTTAGGGTGGGGCCCAGGAGTCGGTATTTTGAAATCTCTCCGAGAGATTCGGATTTTGTTTGAAACTCAGGGATGACTTTCCCCAAAGCGTTCTGAACAGCAAGCTGGCTGGGAACGCAGCAGCCTTTCCCTCCCTCCAGAACTGCTCCTCCCACTCCTTCCCCCTCAGCAGACAGCTCCGTATCTCCCTTCAGGCACTGTTTTTGTGAATGGGAACTGTGAGGCAGGGAGGGTAGAGTGCCGGGCAGTGTTTTCAACCCTTTTTCATTACCGCCCCTCCAAGAGCCTTTCTAGACCTTTCTTCCGAATGCCCCCCCATAAAATGGAAACACCACAGACACACTGAATGTCTATCTATATACTGTGTGTATATTGATGCTTTACACAAAGTGTTTTGTGCCCCCCCGACCCACGAGAAGCAACGTTCCCTCCGCCAAGAGGGCAAGCCCTGGGGTCTCACAGTAACACAGAGAAGATGACGACACCGACCCACTGGGTGTTACACCAGCACCTGTGGATCTACATGTGCAATTCCGCAGTGACTTTCTGCAGACCCATTGGAGTGAAGAGGTGAGTGCAGCCTTCCCGCCAGAGGAGACCAAACTGGCTCTGGAGGACAGAGAGGAACAGAGCCAGGCGGGACGAGGAGAACGATTGTGGAAATAAGACGTTTTGTGTCTATTTAAAGCTTGAAGCCAGGAGACACACAAGACTTGGGGAAACTGCATAGAAAAGCAGGCCTAACGTGGTGTCAGAAATATTATCAAATGTGTTCTCGGGAAAGACTGAGATCTCCAGTGTCTAGAACAGGCACTTGCTCTCCAGCTGAATGTACAGAGTGGTGCGTTCTTCACCTCAGTGAGGAAGTGGCTACTGCCTAACTGGGGACCCGAGCGCTGACAGTTTGCTCCAGGTACTGGTGACCTCGGGTCATGACTCTGTCCTTGAGAAGGGAGCTGGCTGAGTGATGAACGGTCAGCGGACGCATCCCCGGAAATGCTGGAGCCCTACCATGTTAACTGGGTCGCGTTACCTTCCTTCCACTTCATGCTAGGAAAACAAGATGTGCTGCGAGAGACACTTTCACACGAGCCGAGAACACTGGACACAAACCACGAGCAGGTGCGCCTGCTTCCCACTCAACGTCTACCTAGTGAACTCTGTCGAGCAGAGACTCCCTCTCCTGCTCAGCTTCCCCTGGCTCTGTCCCTGCTCGTCACAGCTCCCGGAGACCTCCTCATGCCCACATGTCACCCTGTGCAGGATGCCTGGACAGGTCAGAAAACAGAGGAGTTGGTCTTGCGATCGCAGGCCCTGGCACACTGCTGCTGGAGCCTGGGCCCGGCACTTGGGAGCAAACCGATCCACTTGGCTGCCACTGTCCAGAGAGACTGGTTGTATGGAGATGACAACCCTGGCATTTGCACTGGCAGAAAAACCACCTGTAACAGAGTGAGCCGGGCAGGTGAAGGAGGCAAGATGAAGGAAATGGTCAGAAATTGGGAGAAGGCTCTTCATTTTTTGTTTTGCTCCAAAGAATATACAAACCAGGGTAACAGATTAGTTGTAAGATCCAATTTCTTCATATTTTTGTCTTATTTTAAAAGCAATGATCTGTACAGACAATGTCAAACACTGCGGTAGGAACTTACCCTACTTTATGTCAATTCTCACAACTTTCCAGCTGCCTAAAAGGCATTATTCTCTCTATTTCCTGGAGGAGGTTCAAGATCAGAATAGTCATCTATCTTTCGTAAGACCACACAGCTAGAAAGTGGCAGAGACAGGATTTCAACCGGAGCCTGTGACAATTCTTGGCAGAATCACATCATAGAGACATGTTCTAAGGACAGTTCTGACCACTCTCTTACAAGACATGGCACACCTCATGGAAGGCTCCCCTTTTCTCACACTGGGAAGCCCCTCCCCAAATTTGGATCTGACTTTCATTTTGTTGGCAAATGAAAGTTTTTTCAGCTTTGTGACTGAAACCATCACTGTGAATCCTCAAGAAAGTCATGTGCTGGTTCACAGAATACGAGGTAGAGAGATGCAAATGCTTATGTTGATGTTGGAAGTATGTCTATAAAAA
>PVKM010051145.1:0-10539 GCA_004027735.1 Carollia perspicillata
GCCGGGGGCTGGGGAAGGCCGGACTGACCAGCAGACGGACCATGTGGCGGGAAGTCGCCTCCATGCCTGCGCGTCTCTGTCGTCCTTTCCTCTCGTCTGCCCTGTGGACTCCCCCGCCCGGGAGGCCCCGCGCCGCTCAGCGCCTTTGGCCCTGGCTCAAGGTCTTGTGACGTGATTAGCAAAGCCAGCGTCTTGTCCTCAGACTCTCAGCCCTAACCCGCAGGCCCGGGAGTTCAGGCCCTGTTTACTGCAGCCTGGGCGGGGAGCGGGGCGGAGAAACCAGCCGAGGCTCCTCCCGACAAGAGTGCCGCCGCAGCCGCGCGCACCCCCACCCCCACCGCGTCTCCACGTGCAGTCAGGATAGAGCCTCCACCCCAACCCGCCCTACAGCCGCGGAACCCTTTGCAAACCAGTGGGGCCGCGCGGACGGTTGCATTTTGCAATTCCCGCGCCCCGTATAAAACTCAGGGTGCGAGATAAAAGCTCCGCAATTTCGCCTAGCAGGATCGGGCGGGGAAAGACACGTCCAGGGCTGCAAAACCCCGACCACGTTAAACGTGCTGGGGATTTCCAACAGCTCAGCCCCAGAGAATAGGAGCCGAATCTTCCCGCCACCACCCTGCAGCACCCAACTGGGCCCAGCTCTCCAAGACGCCCGGGGCACCGCGGTAGTCTGCCCCGCCCCGAGGCCTCCTCGCCCCCTCCCGCAGAGGAAAAAAATTGGCGGCGGCCAATAGGAAGCCAGGGAGGTGTCTGACGTCCGCCAGCCGCGAGCCGGCGGGCGGCGTTGCCTGGAGACCTCAGCGGGGTGAGAGCTCTGTCCCCTCCCCCGGCACGCCCCAGCGGCTGCCGAGCTTGGGGCTCTATATAGTGCGCGAGCTCGCGGGCTAGCGAGTTCCAGCAGTTTGCGATCTGCCGTCGGCTCCGCGCGGGGGGCGGGCCGGGCACCCCGAGGCGCGGAGAAGCGCTCTTTGCTTCTCTTTCCTTTCCCCCCACGCCATACTCTTGGGCACCCTTCAAATCAGTCCACTCTGCTTCCCTCTCCCGCTTTTCTCGTCCCCAGCCAACTTTCAGTCCTTCCCCCGCCCCTCTCCCGTTATTCGTCGTGGCTCGAGATCGGCCGCGCCGCCCCGAGGGTTCCTTCGGACCTCCCTGCCTGCAACTGCGACCATTACAGAATCCAGAAACATGTCGACCACACTTCTGTCCGCCTTCTACGATATCGACTTCTTGTGCAAGGTACGCGGGGGAGCAAGGAGCGAGAAGGCAGACAAGCAGGAAGCCCTTCGAGTTTTCAGACTTTGCCTTCTGCCCCCAGCTTTTGGGGGACCCCTCTCCACCTTGACTTCTAGGGTGGGGGAAAATCCCCGAGTTTGTAGAGGTTGTTGCTTGTGTCTTGTGGGCGGGGAGAAGCAGGGAGGGAGGAAGGGCTGGAGGGAGCGGCTGTAGCTGTTTAGTTTCTAACCGGCCGACCGCGGCCACGCTACCCGGGGCTTCCCGGACAGAGTTTGCGCAGCCCGGGCCGGCGGCCCACGGGCTGAGGATCACGTGTCGAAACCCAGCGCGGCCTGGAGTAGGAGTCCGGCTCCTACCAACGCGAACTTGATTTTCTTTTTTCTCGTGTATGGGCTGGCGGGGGGCGGGGGGGTGCTGAGTCGAAATACGCAAAAAAGGAAAAAGAATCAGAAGACTGGCAATTACTCTGCAACTTGGCCCAACTCTTTCCTTCTTTACTCTTTTTCATCCCTCCCCCGCCCCCCTCCTTTTAGCAGACAGAAAAATCCCTGGCCAACCTCAATCTGAACAACATGCTGGACAAGAAGGCAGTGGGGACGCCCGTGGCCGCCGCCCCAAGTTCGGGCTTTACCCCGGGCTTTCTCCGACGGCACTCGGCCAGCAACTTGCACGCGCTCGCCCACCCTGCGCCTAGCCCTGGCAGCTGCTCGCCCAAGTTCCCGGGCGCTCCTAACAGCAGCAGCTGCAGCAATGCAGCGGCCGGTAGCCCGGCCTCCTACGGCACCCTCAAGGAGCCGTCGGGGGGCAGCGGCACGGCCCTGCTGAACAAGGAGAACAAATTCCGGGACCGCTCTTTCAGCGAGAACAGCGAGCGCAGCCAGCACCTCCTGCACCTGCAGCAACAGCAGAAGGGGGGCGGCGGCTCCCAGATCAACTCGACTCGCTACAAAACTGAGCTGTGCCGGCCCTTCGAGGAGAGTGGCACGTGCAAGTACGGTGAGAAGTGCCAGTTCGCCCACGGCTTCCATGAGCTGCGCAGTCTGACCCGCCACCCCAAGTACAAGACAGAGCTGTGCCGCACCTTCCACACCATCGGCTTCTGTCCCTATGGGCCGCGCTGCCACTTCATCCACAACGCGGATGAGCGGAGGCCCTCGCCATCGGGGGGCGCCTCCGGGGACCTGCGCACTTTCAGTGCGCGCGATGCGCTGCACCTGGGCTTCCCTCGGGAGCCGCGGCCCAAGCTGCACCACAGCCTCAGCTTTTCAGGCTTCCCGTCGGGCCACCACCAGCCCCCTGGGGGCCTGGAGTCCCCGCTGCTGCTCGACAGCCCTACATCGCGAACACCACCACCACCCTCCTGCTCCTCCGCCTCATCCTGCTCCTCATCAGCTTCATCCTGCTCATCTGCCTCAGTGGCCTCCACGCCCTCTGGTGCCCCGACGTGTTGTGCCTCGGCCGCGGCTGCGGCTGCAGCAGCAGCGGCTGCCATCCTGTATGGCACGGGGGGCGCAGAAGACCTGCTGGCACCTGGTGCTCCATGCACTGCCTGCTCGTCTGCCTCGTGTGCCAACAACGCCTTCGCCTTCGGTCCGGAGCTGAGCAGCCTCATCACGCCACTCGCCATCCAGACCCACAACTTCACAGCGGTGGCTGCTGCCGCCTACTACCGCAACCAGCAGGGCCTGGTGCCCCCCGCACAGCCCCCAGCGCCACCCAGCGCGCCCCTCCCTGCCAGTGCCGCTGGGCCACCCTCACCACCCTTCAACTACCAACTGCCATGCCGCCTGTCTGAGTCACCCGTGTTTGACGCGCCCCCTAGCCCTCCCGACTCGCTGTCTGACCGCGACAGCTACTTGAGTGGCTCCCTGAGCTCAGGCAGCCTCAGCGGCTCCGAGTCCCCGAGCCTCGACCCGAGCCGCCGCCTGCCCATCTTCAGCCGCCTGTCCATCTCCGATGACTGAGGCAAGAGGGCGCCAGTGAGAGGAGGAAGGGAAGACAGATTCTGGGGGGTGTTGTGTTGGAGGGTGCCCCTGCCATCTCGCCCCTGATACTAGGGAGTTGGGGAGGTGATAAAGGCCACAAGCAGACTGCAGCTGGACCGAGCACTTGGACTCGAACTTGTGTGCCAGGAGGGGCCCCGCCCCTCCCCTTTCGGTTTCCTCTTGTTTTGTTTTTTTATTATTATTTTTATTATTATTACGAATTTTGATTCTTGTTGAGCAAAAAAAAAAAAAGCCAACGAACTTTTTGTATTGATGAACAAAATATTCACAACTGGGCAGTTGTGATGCGAATAGAACAAAAAAACACAAACTTTCTAAACTTCTTTAGGTCTCATGAGTTTGAGACTTTAGGAAAAATCAGCCCAGCACCAGCAGCTACCGACCACCATTCCGTATCTTCACTTGAAAAGCATTAGTTACAGTCCAGATGTAGGAACTCTTATCTTGAAAGAAGTTCCTTATTGTCGTTTGTCTCTAACCAGTGTAAACACACCAGCCAAACCACCACCTTGCTGAACCCTAGAAGCTTTTAAAACTGAATATTCTGCCAAGAATATGCCTTGATAGTAGGTTCCATAGGTTTGTTGTTTTGGTTTGTTTTGTTTCTTTTTTTCCCCCCAGAGTTCCGTGTGTCTGGAAAAAACCTTGCATTCCAAAGTTTCCTACTGGGTTACTGGTTTCGTTGCCCCCACTTAGTGGGTGTTTAATTTAGAAACATGTCGTCTGCTCTCTCTGGAAGCCTTGGGCAGACCTTAGTTTGTCATTGTTGGTGAAAACTGCTGAATTTTTAGCTGTTTTGAGTTGATTCGCACCACTGCACCACAACTCAATATGAAAAAAACTATTTAACTTATTTATTATCTTGTGAAAAGTATACATTGAAAATTTTGTTCATACTGTATTTATCAAGTATGATGAAAAGCAATAGATATATATTCTTTTATTATGTTAAATTATGATTGCCATTATTAATCGGCAAAATGTGGAGTGTATGTTCTTTTCACAGTAATATATGCCTTTTGTAACTTCACATGGTTATTTTATTGTAAATGAGTAAAAAAATCTTAATTTAAGAGATTGTAATATTTATTTCATTAATTTCTTTCCTTGTTTACGTAAATTTTGAAAGATTGCCTGATTTCTTTACAGAAATCTATCTTCATGCTGTGGAAGTAGCTTAAGGAATATCTCAAGTGTTTTCTTAGAATGTATAATGGTTGCAGCCCATCCAACTTTAAAGAAAAGGCGACCACATACCTTGCAATCAGGCTTTCTCATTCCAACTTTATAAATTAGCAAAAAGTGTTTTTGTTTGCTTATTCCACCAGATCTACTGTGACATACTGGCTTATACAAACATGTAGCAATATTTGGGGGGTAGTCTCTCACCAGTGCCTTGGAAGGGCCAGAACTAGCCTTAAAACTTCCTCAACCAAATAAGTATTTTGTCTATTAGTGCTTGAGAGAATTTGAATGTAGGATGGGTTCAACTGCACAAAAGAAGATTTTTACCACTTTTTTTATATAGATAAAAGTGAAGAGGTCACCTCTTAGTGCTAAAATAATAGTATGTATTACATGAATATGCCTTGTTTAATTACAAAAAATTCCAAAACTTGTACACATTTTTTTCCCACGTAGAAAGGCAGGAATGCTTCCCTGAACGGTGGGTGAGTGAGCAGTAGCTTTAGTTTGTATGTACGTAGGCACAGTTGGAGCACTATGTGTGCATGTATGTACTCGGGACTACTCTAACAGAAGTGTATTTGAATGTAACAAGATAAGTCAACTTGAGTTGTAATATATTTCGGGGAATCAGTTCACTACAAATTGTGACTGTAAACATTGTACTGTAAATGTTTTGTAGTTTCCCCCAATAAAAATTTTGGGAAAAAAATTACCCATGTGTCAGATACCCTTTTATTTTTCAGGGAATATCAAGCTTCCCATTTTATCAGCCCTGGCCTGGGCCTCATATTGGGGCCTATGCGTTAGAGAGCTGGCAGAGCCTGCCCCTCCATATTTTACAGCAAGCTCTTCAGCTGAAGAGTAATTATTTGGACTGTCAAGGGCATTAGTTAGCTGTTACCCTTGGTAATAAGATGCATCTCAGTGTTGGCTGGTGGCAAGGCCTGGCTGAGAGGCCTGAAGGGGTGTGGCTCACTTGTGAGTCACCAAGTGGATCACATGTCTGCAGTGGCAGCTGAAGGTCCGTTTTTTTTGTTTGTTTGTTTTTTGTTTTTTTTTTTTGCTGGGACTCCTGGAGAACAGAACTGCTGGGGTGGGGAAGGGAAGAGAGGGTCTGGCCTAGCTGTGGGCTGCAGGTCCTTGAAGCTGTAAACTGGATGTGGGGGCAGGGGAACTTGTTAGGCCCGGGATTTGCATGGACTTTGGAAAGCCTGGTTGTGTCCTTGCCTAGAGAGGAGGGAAAGGGACAGATTAAGCAGGTTAAATTTATATCTGGGTAACGCTTGTTTATGCGGACAACTTCCTCTGGGAGTGAGAGCGCACATGTTATTTATGCAAAAGACTTAGGGCCTGTGACTACCGAGAGGCCAGAAAGCAAATGCAACCCAGGTCTCTAGAAAAAAGGAAAAAAAACTAGCAGTTTGCTGATGCCCAACATAGTTGAACAAAAAATCCTTAGTGCGTTTTTTCCTACAATCATTTTAAAAATGTAAAAAGCAGGGTCATAAATCAATTCATGTTTTTTCTTCATCCTCCTCCCTCTACCCACCCACCCACTCACAGTTCACTTTTTCCAAAGTAGGTAAGAGATTTAGCAAGTTTGTTTTATCTACGGCAGCTGGGCTCTATCAACCAATACTCGCACCCCCGCTCCCGGCCGGCGTCTCACAGCTGAGCTGGTAGGGGTGGGGAGCGGTCCGCCGGCCCCACCGGGCTTCAGGCAGCTGTTTCACGTTAACGATGATTGCGCTGGTGTTAGCTGGAGCGTTTTGGTGCTTGGCGCACGCTGCCAAAGGGGATGAGGAACAGTTTCAAAGTTCTCCCAGATGCCCGGCCCTTGGCCGAGGGCCTCAGCGGTGGGGGAGGGGAAACCCGAGGCCAAGGAGGGCTCGCCGGCGAGGACCCTGCAGGCAACCTGGCCTCCTCACCATGAAGAATGTGCGATGAGGAGGAAAAGTCTAAAAAATGTGGTGCTATTTAGGCCAGGCTGCGTTTCAAAGGCCCTGTTTCCACTTCATTCCCAAACTTACTTTTCTTAAACAAGCACTTTTGATCAGCTGGAATGTCAGACTTCTTTTTGGGGTAAGCCACATTTATTTTTCAAAATTGGTTTGTTTGCAAGCCCAACTGCTACGATCTGATGTTTTTGTATTTTAGACCCAGTGGAGCGTGCAAAGCTGGGGGGAGTCATTCAGAAATTTCCTCTTGCCACAGATCAGTGGAGGGTATGTGGGTCATTGTCTCCACAGCCACTGGAATTCACAGCAGACAAAACTCAGCTATTACTTGATCACCCTCAGGAAAGTTTTCGCATAAATTAAGGGAAGGCAAAGTAACAAATTGCAAGTAAAGACAAGCCAGGATTTCTATCACAGGCTGGGGAGAGGAACTATAACTGACTCTTGGCTCTAAAACTCGGTTACACGCAAGATAAAATTCTTAAGCAGTCAGTTGTGAAAATGAGCCCAGAATGTGATCGTTTAAAATGTCCTAACCGTGTGGCATTTCCACAGACTGAAAAACTAAGGTGCCTTTTCAACAACCCAGTTAGTGCGCACCACCTTCTAAATTATTTCAGAGAAGGGATGCATGCGTGGACATATTTTCCACCACTCATTCTGTCTGAATCTACTGCTGAGGGCATAAAAGGGAAAAAAACACACACAAAAAATCTATTGAGAAGGCCAAAGCTCCGCACCCGCCCATGGGAATAGATGGAGGATTGTGAGGGCTGCAGCAGCTCAGGGACCCGGATGAAAGGGCCGGGCCTGGGAGGGCCCGACACAGTTAGGACCAACAGGCATAGCTCCCAGCTGCAGGTCTGGCCCAGCACTAGGAACGCTCAATTTTACATTCTGCCTCCAGGGTAGGGGTCGGGTCTCAGAAGACCCTCCCCCACCACCACCACCACCACAAGCTGGATGTGTGCAGCAAGGAACCTGGTAGAGAACATTTGAAGCTGGAAGGAAACCGTCCCCAGGCACTTGCTCTTCTTCAGTTTTGCTTGTGGTGACAAGAGTGAGGGCAGATGTGACTGTTTTGAAAGCGGAAGTTGGGTCTCTGTGCCTTCCTTGGCCTTGTGAGTTAGTGGGAGCCGGCATAGCCCCTAGAGGCTAAGCCGGGGCCAGGCTTACTTTCCATCAGGGGCCTGTAGGCACTTTCCATTGTTGTTACCTCATTTAATTGTGTTTATTTTTTCTTGTTCGCACTCCAGGAGACATACAGACCTGTGGCCATCCAGGGCAGGTCCAATTCCACGCCGCTGGCAAGGCCAAGGTGGGAGGGAGGAAAGAGGGAGAGGGCCAGGGAGGAGCCAAGGCCTGGCAGCTGGACAGGCCTGCCCAGGAGGAGCCCATGGGGAGGAGGCGGGTACGGGCCTGGGCTGCAGGGAGCCACATCACCTCCAGGGCCCACACCTGCCTAGTGGCTTCTTCCACCCTCCCCTGACAGTTTGTGCTAGACCCGGGGAGGGTGTGTGTATGTGTGTATACCTGTATCCTTGTCTGTCTAGTCAAGTGTGCACATGTCCGTGGGTGTTGCTTTGTGCACGCAGGTGCTCAGGGGGCCGGCCGTGGTGCTCCTGGGGGACGGCCCTGGGAGATGGGGCTGGCTGTGGATGTGTGGATCTGTGTGGCCATCGGTATGTGTGTGGGGTGTGGGAGTCTGTGGGCACGTGGGGACATCTGTAGATTTGAGTGTGTTCCTGAGCGTGTGCCTGTGGGAGTGTGGATGTGGGCTTGGGTGTCTCTGCTGCTCTGTTTGGGGGAGTATGGGTCTGAGGGTGTCTCTTGCTCTCCGTGTGTAGGTGTGTGTGTGTGGGCCCGGGTAGGGGTGGGTTCGGGTGTGCCTGTTTCTGTAGGTGGCTGTGTCTGCGTGGCCAACACCGCGTGGGTGGTGTGTGGGTCTGTGGGGTGTGAGGGAGGACCTGGCAGTGCTGCTGTATGTTTGGGGCTGGCTGTGTGTGTGTGTGTGTGTGTGTGGGAGTGTGTCTGTGTGGGGTGCGGTGTTGACAACACCTACAGAGGAAAGCAGCCCTCTTCTGCAGGCCTCTTTCAAGTTAAAAACTGCTTTCAAAACCCGGAAGTGATGGCCGGGCTGTCATCCGCTTCCTGCAGGGTTGCGGGCAGAGCCGGGCTGGGTGGCAGGGCGGCAGGCAGGCCTCCCGGCACGCAGGGACCCCAGACCCACCTTACTGCGGGGCACACCTGCCAAGGACAGGCCTCCAGGGCCTGACTAGAGGGACATATTTAGAAACAATTAATTCTTGGTTGGAGGAGGAAGGGGCCCATTTATTTTCATCTGTGCAGAAATAGCTCTTGTCAGATAGGCATTCCTGTGCCCTCTGGGTGAGAGGCAACTGAAATAGAAGGAAAGATATTAAAGACTTTAGGCAGACAAGAAAACTCCTAAACTTGCTGAAACCAAGTTTAAAATATTTCTCTAAAAATAAGCTTTGTTTCCTTGTGGATTCCTCTGGCAATCGGGCCCTTGTGTTGGGGGGTGCTTAGCTGGCCTGGGAAGCCAGGCGGAATTTTTTAAAAAGCAAGTGTTTCCCAGCTGTGGCCTTGGAAAGTTCTCTGTTTTCCATTTATTAAACTCCTAGTTTCCGGCTAATTAAAATTATTTTCAAATAAAACTCCCTGGCCCAGTAATATTTGATGAAACACAGAATTCCCAGTGACCTCCCCGCCACCACTGCAGGAGGTCTGGCCGGCTGTGGGGTGGCCGGTGACCCCTCCTCCCAGCCAGTGCTGGTTCTACCAGACAGAGGGAAGCCTTTGAAATGCACGCCCAATGCCCTGTCTTACCAAACCCCACCGCTCCTGCGGTGACCGCAGTGAGAGGCTGCCGGCAGGGCAGCCTCTGAGCCCTGCCCCACTTGACAAGGGACCGTGGGTCACTGAGAACCTGCTATTTCTCTTCCTGCAACCCTGAGCAAAGAAGGGCTGCACGTGGTGCTGCTGTGCTCCCCAGCCCGGTTACCACGGGAGATTCAGGTCCAGTCCGGCCAGTGCGCCAGGAAGCCCAGACTCCCAGGGCAACATGTTGCGAAGATGGAAATCAGAGATGCTGCTGGCAGCAGGCATGTGCTGCTGAGGCCAGAGGTGGTGTGATTCTGAGCTGCTGGCGGGTCCCCCTCACTGCCCTGGCATTCAGTCCAGACATCCCGCGAGCGGGATGCTGGGACTGCTGGCGGGACCCTTCATTCATCCCGCAGACAGCTCTGATGGTCCGGTAAATGCCCGCGCAGGGGTCACAGAGGAGCTGACAGATGCCGTCCCTGCCTTCACGGAGTGTACACAGTGTTTTCAAGGTTCATGCACGATGTAGCTTGAATCAGGCTTCATCCCTTTGTGTGGCAGCATCACGCTCCATTGTATGAGGGTAGCACATGTGTATGTGCTCATCAGCTGAAAGACATTGGAGTTATCTTCACCTTTTGGCTATTGTTGAGTGATGCCGCTGGGAACATCCACGCACACTGCTTTTGTGTGAGCGTGTTTTCAGTTGTATCGGTGATATCTCTAGAATTGCCAGGTCACTCCACAGTTGAACTTTCTGAGGGTCGCCATACTGTTTTTCAAAGTGATACATCGGTTTTCGTAACTGTGTAGTGTTTCCCCAGCTCAGCCTGATGCAATGCATGCTCTATGATATCCACATAAGAAAACATGTATGGCCCTGGCTGGTGTAGCTCAGTGGATTGAGCATGGGCCTGTAGATCAAAGGGTCACGGGTTCGATTTCCGGTCAGGGCACATGCCTGGGTTGCGGGCCAGGTCCCCAGTAGAGGACACAGAAGAGGCAACCACACATTGATGTTTCTCTCCCACTCCTTCTCCTTCCCATCCCCTCTCTATAAAAATAAATAAAAATAAAATATTTTTTTTAAAAAAAGAAAACACGTATGCTTTGGCTGGTGTGGCTCGGTGGATTGAGTGCCGACCTGTGAACCAAAAGGTTGACGGTTCAATTCCCAGTCGGGGCACATGCCTGGGTTGTGGGCCAAGTCCCCAGGGTGGGCGTGTAAGAGGCAACCACACATTGATGTTTCTCTCCCTCTCTTTCTCTCCCCCTTTCCCTTTCTCTAAAAGTCAATAAATAAAATC
>PVKM010051146.1:0-10641 GCA_004027735.1 Carollia perspicillata
GTCGGGAAGCCAGTAAAGGCAGGAAGCCGCGTGAGCCGAAGCGGTTGGGAAGCGCTTCACAGGGCAGACGCGAGTTAATTTGGGCTCAGCAGCGTTGACCAAAGGCAGGGCTGAGAAGGCGGCCAGCCCGCGGGGCCAGGGGAGTTGAATGGGTGACAGTGTGGGAATCGCTTGTGGAGCAGGGTGTCCTTGGGGACTGCAGATGCTTCGTGCTTATGGATGGGCTTTGAACTCCAGGGGTTATTTGTAAAATGCTGTTTGTATATCTGTATAGGCCGTTTTCTGGGGACGTGGTGCAGCTTTTAAAGATGTAGATGTAGAATTCTAGAAGAATGCTAAATTTTGTAATTTTTATCATTTTAACCATTTGTCTTTTCATGAGCTCTTAAAGAGAGGGAAAAAGGAAGAATTCAGGGACACCGGAGGGAAGGAAAAAAGAGAGAGGGAGGAGATGTAGGCTAATGCTTGGAGAGGCAAAATAATACAGGTATTAGTATTTATTAATGATATACCCCTGAAACCGTGCCATTAACCATAGGACATCTTTAGCTGATTATCAAAACAGATCATTTGAGCAATGATGGCCAACGCTCTGGGGCTAACCATGCCTATTTGAAAGAAATCAAATACTGCCCTGGCTGGTGTAGCTCAGTGGATTGAGCACCGGGCTGTGAACCAAAGGGTTGCCGGTTCGATTCCCAGTCAGGGCACATGTTTGGGTTGCAGGCCAGGTCCCCAGTGGGGGCCACATGAGAGGCAACCACACATTGATGTTTCTCTCCTTCTCTTTCTCCTTCCCTTACCCTCTCTCTAAAAATAAAGAAATAAAATCTTTTAAAAAAATCAAATACTTAACCAAAAGGAATGAAAACTTGTCTCATTGTTGCCCAAATAAAAATATAGTAGATTCAAATACAGACAATTTTATGGACTTGGCTGGGATTGATTGATTGATTGATTGATTGATATTTGCCAGTATCTTTAATTTGATCAACTAAAAATTTTTAAATAGGATATTCTACTTAAACTTTTGATTTAACAATTTCTTTTAATAAAAAGTTTCATCATAAAAATTGAACATAACGAACTTGACTTGGTTATTTGTCATAGACACGTTCTTTTCAATGTTGAGTGCTCAGTGTACAGAGAAACATTCAGACCCTTTTCCCGCCATTGCCAACTGAAAGTTTACAAACTGACACGTCAGGGGTAGAAGTATTTTTACTTTTACTTTTTCTTTAGTGAGCCTTTCCCTGCCACAAACGTGCTTTGTGACGAGAACTCCTAGCATGTCACAGCGTGAGTTACCGAGGAAGGAAAGAGCTGCAAGAAAAAAATAAATCTGCTCGTTTGCTCCTTGGCTCGTTCCGACGAGGACCGCGGTGACGAAATGCGCCATCTCATTGGTTTATGGGCCTGGTAGCAGCTCCGTAACGGAGGAGCCAAGAAGTTGTTAAGTTTCGCAAAGAAGTCATGCAACGGCGCATTTCTCTGTAATTCTTTCTTCAGGAAGTTAACTAACTTGATAACAGTTAAAGAAGATGTTAATGTTAAGAGAGGGAAGAGACACGTAAACCACAATTATGTCTCAAACATCAGTATAAGCCGGGTCTTGTCACAGGGAATTCAGTGTAGTGGCAGGAGCTGAGCAATTTGATGACGCCGAGCACTCACTGATTGAGTTCGATTTAAAAAACCTAAAAAATGCTTGACTAGTGTTAGTTTAATAAATGTAGGACTTTATCAGCCTCAAAGTCGAGTATTAAGAAAGCTATATTTTGTAAACTCTCAGATCATAGAATTTTGTAAGGAATAGATCTTTACTGAACCCATAAAGATCCCAGAACTTTCTGGACTGCCCGGTCCCAGGTCAACGTTGCCTGGAATTAAAGGTGCAGTTTCAGCTGGATCACCTTTTATAGTTTTACACTTACTGACATAAATTTACATTTTATTTTGAATAAATTTTGATGTGAGTTAAAATGACTGCCACAGAGAATGCGTACCCTTTAAGCTATCATTTCCAGTTTGGTTGTTCGGGGATGTGGGACAATGAGACTATTAATGATCTGTGCCTGAGCGACAGGTCTGCCGTGGGAGGTACGGGAAAGGGGGAGCACCGGGAAGCTTCCCGGGGCCACGGTACTGTTCTGTGTCCACATGGTGATGACGCTTACACGTAAATATATGTGTGTTAACACTCATAGAACGGTACACCAGAAAAGTCCATTTGACCGCATGATAGTTTAAAAATATACAACATAAAGAACAGAATGCTAGCTGGGAAATAAAAACATCTTTTTAACATATAAGAGACAAATGATGACTCCAAGTGCACCCAAACAGTCCTAGATGGTCAGGAGAAAGCAGGGGCCCTAAAGGCGTCTGGTGTGTGTGTTTCTTAGCTCTTTCGGCTGGGGAAGGGCACGCTTGTACGTTGTTATGTGGACATTTGAGAAAGAATGGGATGAGTGGCCCTTCTTAGGATAGAGCTCCATGGTGGTTCCAACTGGAGCAAAGCCTTTTCATTAATTATTTTTCAAGCTTCCACCAGCCCCCCATCCCTCCCTTCCTTTTTGTCTTAAGTTCGTGCTGTCTGACACGAGGAAGTAGCGTCCTAGATCGCATGGCAAGGACGTGAAGTGAGGGGGGGATGAGACGCTGCTTTAGTTCTGTTCCAGCCCTGAGGGTGGACGGGTGAACCAGAATGGAACAAACGTGGACGCCCCGCCACCCACCAGAACTCTGCTGTGACATGCACCTCAACCTGCAGGCCCCCCGGGTTCAGGCAGCGCAAAGCCCCGTTCTGAAGCTGAGTGTGCGGTTTGTGTTAGAATCGACCCAGGTTCCAGAAGTTGGATGCAGTGCTGAGGCCCCTTGGAGTCGCCCTTATGTTGATCTTGACCTTTTCGTGTGCTTTGAGTTGGGCCGCCCAGGATGGCTCTTGTCCGAAGTTAGCTTTTCGTCCCCCTGAAAGAATACATTTGTGTCTGGGGCCTGAGTGAAATATAAACCAGTCTTCTGGAGAGTTCGAAGGGCTATTACAGCAAGGCGTAGATGACAGGGCCTCTTCCCTCACAAATTGTCGCTTTAACTTCTCATTTCCTGATTTTCTGAATGCGCGTTACTCTGGTCCTTTGCCCGGGAAACAGCTCTGGATAAAGGAGCAGAAGAGAGCTTTATATCTCTCGGGAGAGGAAGGGTTAACTTTTGTTTCCAAGAGCACTGGCCACATGGGTTCTTGGATGCGGCTGTCCCCAGGGGAGCGGGGTGTGCCGAGCCCGGCTAGCACGTAGCTCCACACAGGCAGGAGTGAGTGTCTGCAGCCCAAGTTTACGACGGCTTCCCGGGCCGCTGCCACCGGACTGAGTTGAATCAAAGATTAGAAGTTCTTGACTTACATTCTTTACATTGAATATTGGTAACCACTTTTTCTTTCCATCTTTTCTCTAGGTTATTCGGGATTTGAAAACTCTAGCTATGAGGTAATATCAGCTGAATTCGCTGCCATTTGCCAACCACAGCCACAGCCCTTGCTTGATGCCATTTCAACACAAAGCATTTGTCTCTGAGCCGGTCAGAAAGTGTACTGTAGTATGTTGTCCAGAGTAGATTCTTGGAGCTGAATCTTTGGGTGCGGATTTGTGATTTGCATTCCTATGGCCATATCATAACTCAGATTTGCAAATCTGGGTGCTGTTGGGACTGCGGAGCGATTGTGCCTGACTCGAGTGCATATTTAAATTTAAGGGTACAGCTGAAGCTAAAGAAGCAGATGGATTTGGGAAGAGGAGATTGTTCTGTTTTGAGGTCACGTGTAAAGCCAAGGAATTCCTGGAGCAGCTCTGAAAGGGGTTTCAGGAAAACAGGCTCATAATATTTCCACTTCTCTCAGCTTGCAGTCTGGCTGGAAATGGAGCAAGGTCAGCCTTTTTCCAAAAAGCTTGGTAGTTCTGCAGCTGTTCTCAGAAAGCCTTCGAAATGAAAAGCAAAGGCGTCTGTAGAACCTCGAGTATCGGAGCCCCAGTCACCAAAGCTTTTGCATGAGCTAAGCAGGAGGGAGCCAAGGCCCCGTAAGTGAGGGGGTGCAGGACAGTGCGTGTGTGGAGGCTACTCTTTGAGATATGACATCATGCTGATGGCACTTGAGGGTCGCGGGGACAGCACAGGCTGCACTGCAGGCGGCCCAAAAGTGCTTTCCAGGGGCCCCGAGCAGTGTATTCCCACTGTCCTTTTCGATTCTTTCTGTTCCATTCACTTGAGTCAGCTGGGCCATCTGTCTAGATCAGGAAACATCTCAAAGTTTCCAATTGGTCAGTTAGTCTGGCGTTAGCATCACTTACTATCACTACCGAGACACTTGCATTCGCTAGTACTTTTCAAACATTTTTTAAAAGTATTTTATTTATTTATCTTTAGAGGAGAAGGGAAGGAGAGAGAGAGAGAAATATCAATGTATGGTTGCCTCTCATGTGCCCCATCTGGGAACCTGGCCTGCAACCCAGGCATGTGCCCTGACCGGGAATCGAACCACGATCCTTTGGTTCACAGGCCCGTGTTCAATCCACTGAGCTACACCAGCCAGGGCTTTTCAAACATTTTTTAATGAATCCTTCTGCTATTATCATTCTTGTTCTATATTAAAAGAAACCAGGGTTCAGAGAACTTACGTGATTCGTGCAAATCATGTGAACAGACCACTGGGTCATAAGAACGGTAGAACAGTCCATTTTAAGTTGCTAGCTGCCAACTCTTAAAGTGCTTAAAGCTCTGCATGTATGTAATGTATATAAGGAAGTTTAAAACACTAGGAGAGATTAGATTGTGTGAGTGTTTTTAAAGTATTTTTGACAAATGGAACTTATGTAAAAGCTCAGTACGTTAAGCTAGAGGCCCTATTTTATCAGCGTGAATTTATTTTACAAGTTCCATTTTTCTAATAACAACTACTTGTGAGTAACACTAGTAGACTGTGATGAATACAAATATTTGAAATCTGGGTTCGTGTAGTCATTTGGAGCCCCGATATCAGATGTATTTTTAAGTTTTGGTGATGGCTCCTCACTGAAAAAGAATTCTATTGAAAATGGGTATAATTTTTTAACATGTAAGCCTACTCTGAATGATCTTCAATTAGAATGGCCCAGAAGCTTGAAAAACAAGGGACAGAAGTTTTCGGCCCAATTTGAATCACCGTATGACTCTAACCTAAGAAGGCTCCCCCTTCCCATTCTCTCTTAAATCCAGCCCGATCCCGCCTGCTGAGATTGCACTTGTCCAGGCCCCTAGGCCTCTGCGTGGCCAGATCTGTCCCTAAGTTCTCAGTGCTCACCTCAGGGGACCCATGAGCTGCCTTTGATGTCCTTGGTCACATTCTCCTTCATTCACCTTTCAGGTCTCCACCCTCTCCTGGGTGGCGGGGTGATGGGGGAGGGGAAGGTGGCAGAGAAGTAGGAGACGTTCATGGTTGACACCTCTGACAGCAAACAGATACTGTTCCATGCCACTTTATCTGCCCGAGAACTGCATGGTTGGTCACAGATGCAGAATGCTGTGTGGTCTTGTCTAAGTCGGTTTTTCCATCTATAAAACCAGAACAGCAGTGCAGACTGACTTGACAGGGCTCTTATCAGGATTGAAGTACCTTCAATCATGATCGTCAAGCATTTTCCAAATCTGAAGAGTCATGGAAATGGGAAAAATGCTTACCGAGGTACCCCAGAGGGGTGATGCGTGCTTGAGCTGCCGGCGTTCCTCGGGCGGTGGTAATTCCCCGGCAGGAATGGGCCTGGGAGGGGCCTCAGCAGACACTGCACAGAGCCAGCCAATGCAGTCTCGACTGACACGTAGTTACTATTTTATCTTCTTAGAGCTGCAGTGTGAGGCCTGCCACAGCGGGAGGGGGCCGTGAGGTATTCAGTTGACAGCCTGCCATCGTCAACTCTTAGGGGAGGGAGACGTCAGTGCCTAGGAGGACAGCCACAGGTTGTACGTGGTTCATTTTTAGTTCAGCTGCAATAACTCCTGCTGGTGATTTAATACTATGACTTGGGAACTCTCCACGTGTGCTCGAGTGAGTGTGTGTGTGTGTGTGTGTGTGTGTGTGTGTGTATCTGCATGCATTCGTGTGAGCAATTCCTATCCACTCACTTGTGACTACCAGTGGGCCACCTTCTTCATGGCTGGGTGTGAAGCAAATCGTACTAGGATGATCTGGTTGTTTGGACAAGGAAGCTAACGTAGTAAGTCATGTGATAATTTAGTTTATGCCTCGTTATCGTGGGCGTTGGCTGGTAGCAAGGGCAATAGAGGATGGCGGATGATTTGAGCCTTAATCCCAATTCCTAAAGTAGGACGGGCTTGTGGAAATCAAGTTTCTGGTGCTACAATAAAGAAATATTTTGTGGCCTTCTGACAAGAGGAACACACTGGGAAGCTTAATTTCGCCACTGCAAATTGGGAACGATCCCAGGCTCCAAACCACAGAATATTTGTCCCCACTGACCAAACCAGCTGTGAGGAGGTGACGGTCATCAGTTGGCATCGAACAGCCCACAGCACAGACGGCCCACGTGGCCTTTCTTTGCCTTTGATGATTGGGTGCCACTGGGAGGCATGGAGGTTTTCAAAAGAAGTTTAATAGATTAAAAACATCTAGAAGTATAATGCTCCCATTAAAAAAAAACAAACCCTTTGACTGAAACCTTATCTTATAAACTCTAGGACGAGAGGTAAATTAGCCGTCAGAAAGTGTTTTCCACAAATGCAGGGATTTTGAGTGTTTTATTCCCCACTCTATCCCGGGCCCGGGAACGAAGCCTGATTTACAGAAGGTGCTCAACACATGTTTGTTCAACGAATGAATCGTAATGCCGTGAGTGCTAAAGTCCTCAGTCGTGAGAAGCATGGAGTTTGTTTCTATGACGGTGATTTTCTGTGAAAACACTACCCAGCCTTTCTTCCCACTCCCTTCCGTAAATGTCTCTTGAATGAAGGAAGATCATGGGTGGGGAGTTTTTCTTCTTTTGGGACAGACATTTATTTTCTTTCTTAATTTATTATTTCATAAGATGTCCCCTGTGATGTTTAACTTAACCCAGCTGCTGGGCCAGTCTCCCTCCCTCCTTCCCTCCCTCCCTCCCTCTCTCTCTTTTTCTTCTTTCATCTGAGTCACATTCGACCCTGTGCCAGAAAGCCATGAAATTCAGGTTTCTGATGGACATGTGCAGGTTCTGAAAGGGGCTTACCTTACTCTTTTTTAAACCGAGGACCATTTCAGTATAAAAGATCAGATAGAGAATCTATTTCACCCACTTCTGCTTTGCTAGTATACACAGAAATGCTCAATGCCACAAAAATCACAGAAACAAGAATTAAAGGATTAAGACGGTGCTTTTGATGGGCTGTCAATGAACAAATAAAATCTGAGAATCAATAATAATCTTAGCCTGATTATGTAATTTAAGTCCCTTCGTTTACACCGAGGAAGCCAAGGCGCGAAGGGGTGCAGAGCACGACGGTTTGGTGTCCAAGTTAAGACTTAAACCCTCTGACTCACGGTAAGTTTTCCCCACAATACAGCCACAGCAACCCACAGAGAGCTAGTGTATTTTTATTTATTTAAAAAAATAACTATATCAAATGATTAAGGCCAGGAACAAGAGTACAGATGCTAACAGATTTTATATTTGCATACGTACCCCCAGGGCACCCGAGACAGCACCCTGGGCCCTCATCAGTGACTCTCAGAAAGGCTGTGAAGACCCCTGCTAAAAGGCTGGGCGTCGCGAATCGGGGGCGGAATGGCGGGGACAGGAAGGGACCAGCCTGGGGTGGCGTGGGGAAGCCTGGGCTCTGATTCTGATTTTGCTACAGGAAAGGAACCAGCGTTTATTGGGCCACTCTATACCATATTCTTTTTATCTCGTTTAATCCTAATTACCATCCTCGCTCGATGGGTATGGTTATCTGAAGAATGAGGAAACCGAAAGTCTAGAAAAGTTAGGAAACCTGCATACATTCAGCTCACACAGCTAACAATTGGCAGAGGTGTACTTGAACCCTGGTCTGTACAATACTGCCCCAAACTTACCGCTCGGGTTCCCCTTGTGGGCCTCCGCCATGGAGAGAAAGTACTTGGATGATCCCTGAGATTCCTTCTCAGTCCCGCATGCTAGAGATTCTGCATTTCGTCCCCTTCTCCTTACCGATGTTTAGCTTTGAAGACGCACTATCTCCTTTACTCTCCCTCCCTGCCCTGCCACTGTGATCCAATGTCACAGTGATCCAACACGAGTGCTATTTTCCTTGTTTTGCCGGCGTGGAGGCTGACGTTCAAAGGGTTGAGTGACATGTCCAAGGTCACTCAGCTGGAAGAGTTGGAGCTCCACTCGCCGGAGCTGCGGTGGAAGGTGGCGCTCCTGTCATTGTAAAGTGGGCTCTTTCGGCAGTCCTCTACCCTTCCTGTTCAACGTGTGCTTCCCTGCTCCACCCCGAAGGCTGAGGTCGGAGCCACAGTGTGTTTCTGTTCTAAAGGGCCCCGTGGTGAGTGTCTGTTGTTTGGCAGAGTGCGTGCTGAGCCACCTGCCGAGGAGGCCTGCGCCCTCGGCTCTTGCTCTGACTGCACGTGGTCACTTCTCTTCATACGTGAGGAGGTTCCTCCTCCGCCCTTCTTCTCAAGTACACGTGTATCCCTTTCTAGTGGGACGGCCATGAGGAGAGAGGCCGCACCTGGGCGGAAGCCGAGGGCTTCGTTGCCTAGCGCCCTGACGGGGCTTTGCCTTGTACTTTTACAGGCCACGTTGGCTTTGCGCGACAGCCGGGGTGCGCAGGGAAGAAATGAGTGTTTGCAGAGGGAGGGAGCGTTCAGAAGCAAGTTCATGTGGCTCGGCACGGTGAAGAGAGAAGACGCTGAATGAAGACGGCACTAGGAGAGGATTTAGAATGACCTAAGAAAGAGCATGAGAAAGGACACAAAGATGAACGCGAAGTGTGGCGGAAAAATTGGTTTCTTAAAAAGCAAATAGAGTCTGCCAAAAGCAAACAGAAGGATTTACAAAGATACGTAGTAGAAGGAAAAATGTGAAATGAAATAAGGGAAAAATACAGCTGACAAATCACCAGAGAGATAGAGCAAGGCCCTTAAAATCATTAATGGAAGTTTAATGCCAAAATATTAGAGTGAAAAAATGCTTGCAAGTGCAGAGTCTGCCTGCGTGTGGCCCGTGAAAAATGCCGTAGACGAGGCAGCTCCTTCACCTCTGGCACCCGCACAGCATGCGTGCCCCGAAGTGAAGTCTTCCCTATCGCCCCCGCACTGCCCCTTCAAGCACAAGCTTTGTTGCCATTAAAACATTTTATTCCTATTGGCCCCAAACCATGTAGGCACCTGTTAGAACTGACCCAGAGGTGCTGCCAGCCAAGATCTGCTCCCCTGGGCTGCCCCTTCTGGCAAAGGATCACTTTGCTTTCGTTGTTATTTCCCCTGTCGTCCTCCTGACTCCTATTACAAGTGTGTAATTGGCAGTCTGTCTTCCAGTCGGGCACCGTGTGGCTGTTTGGCTCGAGTACTAGTCCTACTATTAGTGTGTGAAGAGTGGACTGGGTAGGAGGGAGTAGGAGTTTTGTAAGATAGCAGGTAAACACAGCCATGCTGCCAGTCAAAGGTGACTTGGTTTTGGGAGTTGGAGCTACAGCGTGGGGAAGTGTCTAGTGGAGACTTTGAGGAGACGGCTGGGTGGTGGCCGTGACAGAACAGGACTCCGAGGTTGGTTGGATGTGGGTGCTGAGCAAGGTGGAGGTGTCCGGGCTGGTCCGGACAGGGCTCTGGCTGGGTGGGTGTGTAATAGTCAACAACGGAGGACTCTGGACGAGGAGGGCGTTCGGGGAGGGCAGTAAGAACCCGAGACGCCCAGGTGGAGAGGTGAAGTTGGTGAGTTCGGATCGATGTTGACCCAGTTCTCTGCACCTGACCGCTTTCCTGATCCCGGATCTCCACTCCCGGCTGCTCACTGGACATTTGCACTAGAAGAGCCACCGCTGCTCACACTCCGCGTGTTTAAATTCGGTTTGTCCTCTTCCCCCAGAGCGCAGTCGCTGCCTGCAGTGCCAGCCATTGTCTTTGCATGCCACCGCCCCCCCCTCCGTCTCTCCCTCCCTGAATGCTACTCAGCTGTAAAAAGAAAATCTTACCCTTTGTGGCAGCATGGATGGACCGGGGAACGTTATACTAAATGAAATTAGCCAGTCAGAGGAAGACAAATGCCACATGATCTCACTCATGTGTGGGATCACACATGAACAAACTGAAGGAACAGGGATCACACATGAACACACTGAACCAACAGGGAACATGGGGACAGACTCACGGGTGGAGAGCAGGCTGACAGCCCCGGGGGGTGGCTGGAGGGTGGAGGGATGGAGGACTCGGGGACACGGACAACAGTGTGGCGATCTCGGGGCGGGCGGTATGGGAGGGCTAAATGGTAATGGAAAAAAATACAATAAATTTTTTTAAAAAGAACGTTAGAGTAGAATTAAAATGACCAGAAATACCAACTGTTGGTGAGGAGACGAAGCGCCTGGAACTCTGACGCCCCACTGATGGGAACAGAAAACTCTGCAGGCATTTCGGAAAGGAAT
>PVKM010051147.1:0-10535 GCA_004027735.1 Carollia perspicillata
GGTGCATGGATGGTGATAAAATGTCTAGAATTTAGGGGAGGGGACTGGGCTAGAGATAAAATTTGGAGGTCATCAGCATAGAGGTTACATTTTAAGCCCCGGGCTGGATAAGCTTATCCAGGAGAGGATACAACTGCCCCAGGACGGAGGACTGAGCCCAGGGCCTCTGGCATCGAAAGGTCAGGGCAGTGGGAGGAGAACCAGAGCACGGCTGGTGAGGCACGTCCCCGGAAAACCCAAGGCAGAAAACGCTCCAGGGGAAGGAGCAATAGGTCAAGAGATGAGATCTTTGTCTGAGATGGAAATTTAAAAATATTCTTCTTAGTTTGTCTTCTGACTTTATGGTGTTTTATTGTTATTAAAAGGAATTGTGTTTCTCTGTGCCTGAGTGTAACGGTCTTAGTTATTTCATGCTCTTTCCCATTTGGGCCCTCTTTCCCATTCCAAGATCATGTGGGTCCATGTGGCACCCGTGTGTGTCTGTGTGTTGGCCCAAAGCAGGGACATGTGGCTCAGGGGAGGGTGTGAATGCAGGAGGGAGTGGCCAAGCCAAGGGGCTCGAGCTGCGGGAGGTGCTGGGGCCAGAGGTCCCACAGGGTGGAGGACAGGACACACGTCCACTCCCTCTCTGAGCTTTGGTTTCCCAATCTGTAACTGGGCTTTCACTGCTGGCTTCCCAGAGAAGTTCTGGGGAGGATTCCTGGGTTTAAGGGAAGAGGCAGCCCCTGGTGAGCTGCGCGGGGCTGTGCCCCAGGGATGAGGTCATTTCCAACACAGACCAGGACGACTGCATCTCAAAGCCGAAGGGTCTACCTCCTTGTTGCCCATGGATAGAGATGGGGAGACTGAGGCCAGAGAGCATTCCCATGGACACTGGGCTCTGGGAGGGGTTGTGGGACCCATCAGCCCAAGCCCCAAGACCTGATGGCAGGGGAGGATCCTGGGGTCACTTGAAAAAGTCCAATCTTTTTAAAAATTGTATGACATTTGGTTTCTTTGCCTTATTTCAGCACAATAAAATTATCATGTAGTTTGTATTCTTCTGACAGTGTTTTCAGGTAGACGGCCTTTAGTAAATTTCATTCTTATATCATTCTTTTCTTCTTTTAAAATTACATTTTATTGATTATACATTTGCAATTGTCCCTATTTTTACCCCTTTGCAGCCCCCTCCATCCAGAACCCCCCACTCCCTCAGGGAATCCCCACGCCTTCGTTCAGGTTCATGGGTCATGTGTGTACATTCTTTGGCTTGTCCACTTCATATACCGCTGTATGTACTTCACAACCCCATAGCTATTCTGTCGCCCCCAATTTGTGCTGCTTAGTCCCTTCCCCTTTTCACCCACTCCTGCCATCCCCGCCCCCCATCCGGCTGCCATCTGACTGTTCTCCATATATGATTTTGCTCCTGTTCTTCTTGTTTGCTGAGTTTGTTTTTTAGAGTCAGTTGTTGATAGGTATGTATTTATTGCCATTTTACTGTTCATAGTTTTGATCTTCTTTTTCTTAAATAAACCCTTTTAACATTTCATGTAATAATGGTTTAGTGATGATGAACTCCTTTAGCTTTTTCTTGTCTGGGAAGCTCTTTAACTGCTTTTCAGTTGCTGGGTAGACTAATCTTGGTTGTAGGTCTTCGTGTTTCATCACTTTGAATATTCCTTGCCAATCTCTTCTAGCTGCAAAGTTTCTTTCGAGAAATCAGCTGATGGTCTTGTAGGTAACTACCTACTTTACTCTTGCTGCTTTTAAGATTCTCTCTTTATCTTTGATCTTTGGCATTTCGATTACGATGTGTCTTGGTGTGGGCCTCTTTGCATCCATCTTGTTTGGGACTCTCTGTGCTTCCTAGACTTGTGTGTCTATTTCCTTCACCAAAGTAGGGAAGTTTCCTTTCATTATTTTTTTCAAAAAGACTTCCAATTTCTTGCTCTTTCTCTTCTCCTTCTGGCAGCACTATGATGCAAATATTGATATGCTTGAAATTGTCCCAGAAGGTCCTTATACCATCCTCATTTTTTGGATTCTTTTTTCTTCTTGTTGTTCTGGTCGGTTGTTTTTTGCTTCCTTATGTTTCAAATCATTGATATGATTCTAAGCTTCATCCACTCCATTGTTAATTCTCTGTAAATTATTTTTTATTTCAATTAGTGTCTCCTTTACTTTTGACGGATCTTTTTTATGCTGCTGAGGTCCTCACTAAGTTCCTTGAGCATCCTTATACCCAGTGTTTTGAACTCTGCATCTGAAAGATTACTTAACTCCACTTTGTTTAGTTCTTTTTCTGACATTTTTTCTCTGTTCTTTCACTGGGGCCATATTTCTTTGTCTCCTCATTTTGGCTACCTCCCTGTGTTTATTTCTATGTGTCACATAGAGCTGTTATGACTCCCTGTCTTCATAGTATGGCCTAATGTAGTAGGTGTCCTGTAGGGTCCAGTAGCATAGCATCCCCTACCACCCAAGCTGGGTACTCAAGGTGTGCCCACTGTGTGGGCTGAGTACACCCTCCTCTTGTAGTTGAGCCTTGATAGCTGTTGGCAGGTCGATGAGAGGGATTTACCCAGGCCAGTCAGCTGCCAGGACTGCCTGTGACCATTGACCACCAACCTCTGCCCTCCATGGAGGATCAGCTGTGCAGGGGCTCACTCTACAGAGCAGGGCTTTCTTCAGCAGGGCTCTGGTACCCGCTTGTGTCCTGTCTGGGGCCACTTGGCATAAGCTATAAAGCGATCAGCAGCTGGCTGCTTCTTGTGATGGGCTTGGACGTGCTCTAGTAAGGCCAGGCTGTGAACCAAGGCCAGCTGCTAGTGGGAGCAGGTGCCAAGACAAGTCATTTCTATGGAAAAGCCATTGTTAACCCTCAGGTGGGTCCCTAAGTTGGGTGGGGCAAACACTGTGAGCCAGGTTGTTGGAGTCTCAGGTAGGGTGCCTGCAGTGCTCTGTGGCATGAGGGCTTAGAGAAGGAGCAATCGCCTCTGTCAGCAGTTCTGATACCAGACACTTCAGTTCCTCCTTGTATGCCACGGCGCCTTTCAAGCTGCTGCCCCAGTGCTGGAGATCAGAGGGAGTGAGTCTGAGTAAGTCTGTGCATGGGCCCTTTAAGAGGAACTGCCTGGGATGCCAGAAGTTTCTTCTACTGACTCAATCTCTATTGGTTTTTATAGTCAGAAGCCACAGGGACTTATCTTCCTGGCACTGGAACCCTGGGCTGGGGGGCCTCATGTGCAACTGGAACCCCTTGCTTCTGAGATATTCCTCCAGATTTTTATTGGCCACATATGGGTGTGAGACCAGCCTATTCTGCTTCTCCTACCAGTCTGGATGGGTGTGCTTTCTTCTTTAATTCTATGGTTGCAGGAGCTCCATTCAACCTGATTTCTGCTGCTCCGGAGTGATGGCTAGTCTATAGTTTAGCTGTGATTTTCATGTGATCATATGAGGAGGTGAGCCGTGTTTACCTAGGCTGCCATCGTGGAGATCTAGCCCTTCTATCATTCTTTATTAATTTCAATTTGGATGCATTTCACACTATGGCAGTAGCATCCAAGTTTCCATAGCTGCAGACAGAGGTTTGGACCTTAGCACCACAAGAGCAGAGTAAGGACGATGGGCCAGACACAGAAGGTCAGCAGGGTGGAAAGCCTGGGGGGTCTAGCCACGGGCCAAACTGGGGAAACAAGGACCTCGCCCCCAGGGTACCGTCTCCTCCTTTAGCAAATCCACAAGTCATGCAGTTCGGACCCTCCCCTTCATGCACAGAAGACACTCAGGAAAAGGGAGTTACTCAGAAAGAGTCCAGTCTTGAAGGGTCTGGAGTTTGTGTGTCCCCAGTGAGACGGGTAATGGTGGCTGCCCAGGCTGGGCTCCTGGGACTGCTGGGAGGGACCGAGGGGCTGGCCCAGGCCTGGTTCGGGTCTGGTTCTGCCTGTTGCCGATGAGCCAGTAGTGCTGGGAGGACCTAGGGATAAGTGGCAAGCGAAGAACTTTGTGTACTGAGAAGCATCTCACACATGGCAAGGGGCCGTGCACCTGGCACCGCAGTTTGCGACCTGTAGAACTCTATGGATCTGCGAGTGGCCAGACTTGACGGGGCAGCCTGGTCTGTTCTCTGATGGTTTGGTGGCAACAGACAGGCCGCCTGCCTGTCACTATTCCCCAGTGATTACCAGCTGAGCAAGCCCAGGTGGGGAGGTCGGGGCACAGGAACCAGGCCCCTCCCCCACTCTGTGCCGTGCCTTCTAGAGCCATTCTCCAGCAGCAGGGCTCACCCGTGGATGCCACCATCGCGGCTCTCATCTGCACCGGCGTTGTCAACCCCCAGAGCATGGGCCTGGGCGGAGGGGTCATCTTCACCATCTACAATGCAACCACAGGTGCATCCATATGGGACCCCCATGGGGAGGATGGGCTTGTCCACAAGCACAGGTATCTGGCTGAGCCTGTTCCATCTGCCCATGCCCCTCCCTGGGTCCTCTCGGTGCCCCTGCCATCTCCCCACTCCTGCCTCACCTTCATGGCAGGTCCTGTCCTGAGTGGAGGATCCTCAGAGAGTTGATTCTCAATTCACAATACGGGGAGGGAAACCCAGGGTGAGGGACGCCTGAGGAGGACCACGGTATGGGCTGAGACTGGGCGGCCACAGGAGTGCCCCTGACCACTTTTTCCCCCGGCCCTGACTCCAGGGAAGGTGGAGGTCATCAATGCCAGGGAGACGGTGCCCACCAGCCATAACCCAGGTCTGCTGCACTGGTGTGAACACACCCAACCACTGGGCACAGGTGAGGCCCCAGGAGGGGCCACCGGCGCTGACCAGAACACCTCCTGGAGGGGTGGCAGGCTTCATGGACAGACTCAGACACTTTGGCACTGGGGGACAGCAGCTGGGGAATGGGGAGCCCCCACAGAAGCCCCGACCTGCTGGGGTTGGGGAGTATCAGGTGGGAGGAGCTCTCTGAATGGGGAGGGGGCACCTATCCAGAGGACCAGCCTAGGCAAAGGCTGGGGGGTTCAGTGGAGAGGGGTATGGGGCTGAGGGAGTCCTAGGGCCAGCCTGTGCTGTGGAATTTGCACAGAGGGCAGTGGGCAGCCAGGGGCGTTCAGTGGGGAGGGACATAGTCAGGAGTGGGCTCCAGAAAGCCCACTTGGGCTGCCATGGCTGGGGTGCGAGGCTGGTGGGGCCCAGTGTGGGGGGAACCTGGGGCAGGCCTGGAGCCACGGGGCTGAAGGCCGAGTGGGGGATCATGGGGGCAGGAGCATGATTCTGCCACGCCCTGCAGGGACCCGGTGGATCGGCGTGCCCGGGGAGCTCCGTGGCTATGCCGAGGCCCACCGCCGCCACGGCCGCCTGCCCTGGGCGCAGCTGTTCCAGCCCACCATTGAGCTGCTCCGCGGGGACTACCGCACACCCTTCGTCCTCAGTCAGTTCCTGAACAACAACTTACTTCGCAATTCCTTGTGGGCCTCCTCCCTGAGGTGAGTGGCTGCCCCGGGCCGGGGATTGGGTGTAGGGACCCTTTCTCAGCTCCTGGGTTTAGGCCACAGTCTGTCTGAGCCCGGCCCCCATCCCAGCTCCACCTGAGCCCCTGGAAGACTGACCCTCTGTGGTGTGGGGGGACCTTGAACAGCCAGTACTTTCCTGTCTCAGTTCCGACCTCTGGGCTCCATGTGGCAAAACCTAATGGGAGGGGCTCAGGCTGGAGGGAGTTTGTGCCCAAGCAATAGGACCCAAGGCCATGGGTTTGGGTTCCACCGATGCCCTCTATCTCTGCCCTCCTTCTCATGCTCTCTGGGATGGCAGGATGGCTTTGGCCACCCCCTTACCCACCTTGCCAGCCCGCTGACCAGGGCCTCCTGGGAGCGTGGGGAGGACAGGCCCTGAGTGGACACAGGCTTGACTGGGTAGTGCATCCTCCCTGGGCAGGATGAGTGAGGTGAGATGTGCCCACCCCACCCAATCCTAGAGAATCGGTCCCCTTGATGTCCACCCCAGGCCCTCAGGACCCTGAACCAGGCTGCTTCTGTGTGGGGCCCCAAGGACCCTGAGAGGGCCCTGCAGGCTACCCTCTGGGCCCCAGGCCCACCCTGACACTGCCCCCTACCCCCAGGCAGCTCTTCTTCAATGGGACACAGCCCCTGCAGCCTCAGGACCCTTTCCCCTGGCCTGCGTTGGCTAATACGCTGGAGACAGTGGCCAGGGAAGGCGCAGAGGTCTTCTACTCAGGGAGGCTGGGCCAGACGCTGCTGGAAGACATTGCCAAGCAAGGTGAGCCACACTGCCAGAGAGAGTGCCAGGCTCTGGACATGGGCTCTTGGGGGCAGGCTCTTCCCTGGGCCTTGAGGAAGTGCCGGCTGTTCCCAGGGCGTGGGGAGGCTGTGTGCCACCACCAGCCTCAGGGACCCTGCTGTCATCACGACCCTCAAGGAGCAGAGTCCCCTCGGCTTAGGACCAACAGAGGAGAGTTATCTGTGGCCATGGGGGGATATGGGGGGCTCCTGAGCCTGGAGCTGGCACCCTCACAGTCTCCTGAGACCAGCTTGCCTCTCCCACCTTCCCCTCTTTCCCCCACCAGCCTGCTCTGACCCCTGCCCACCCATCCTGCAACTGGCCCTAGGGCCAAGCCCTGATGCCACTGCTCACAGAACCGCCCTCACCTCTCTGGGTCTCGACCGTTAGGGGACAAGGGGAGCTCCACTATGTGACCAGTGGCTGTCACTCTCCATCTGCTTCCCTATCTGTACACGGAGGCTTCTCTGTCTCACTCCAGGCAGCAAGCTGACCATGCAGGACCTGGCAGCATTCCAGCCTGAGGTGGTGGATGCCCTGGCGATGCCTCTGGGGAGCTACACCCTGTACTCCCCTCCGCCACCTGCAGGGGGTGCACTTCTCAGCTTCGTCCTCCGTGTGCTAGAAGGTGAGGCTCCAGCCCTCCTGCCCAGTCCTGCCCTGCTGGGCCCCTGAACTCCAAGCCCAGCCCTGCCCTTGGGCAGCCATTGCCTTTTCCAGCTCAGCCCCTCACCAGATGCCGAAGACAGGGCCCTGGGAAATGAGTCATGACGGGGTGCTCTAGGGCTGGCCTAGGGTCTCCGCCAGAGGGTCTGCCGTCATCCACCCACTGGGAGTCCTCCCCACAGGTGACGAGCCCAGGGTCTAGCAGCAGGTAGGCTACACAGGTGGACAGCTGCCCGTCTAGTGTGCGCATCCTGTGGGGCCAGCCTGGCCTACAGAATCCTGCGGGGTGGGGAGGGGCCCAGGCAGTGTCGGCGGCTGGGCTGCCTGAGGCTGTGTTTGTTTCCTGGGGCTGCGGCAACCGAAGACCCCAAACCTAGGGGCTTCAAACAACAGATACTTATTGTCTCATAGTATTGGAGGCCAGAAATTCAAAACCAGGTGTTCTCCTCTGGGAGTTCTGGGGGCTCCGAGGACCCTTTCTCTGCTTCTTCCAGCTTCTGTGCCGCCGGCGCCCCGAGGCCTGCGGCTGCGTCACTCCAACCTCTGCCTCCAGGGTCGCAGGGCCCCCTCTCCTCCTCTGTGTGTCTGGTTTGGAAGGTTACACATCATCACATTTAGAGCCCACCCCAGTTATATCCAGGATAATCTGCTCCTCTTAAGATCCTTAATTTAATCACACATTTTGCCATAAAAGGTAATACTCACTCTTTTGCCACATGTGGCAGTATTCACAGGTTCTGGGGACTAAGACATGGACAAATCTTTTTTTGGGGGGGTGAGTCAAACATTCAACCCACTCCCCAGGGTGACCCCCACCTGCGCCCGCCCCCTCTGCAGGGTTTAACTTCTCTGCGGAGTCAGTGGCCACTTCGGAGGGGAGTGTGGACATGTACCATCACCTTGTGGAAACGTTCAAGTTCGCCAGAGGGCTGAGGCAGCAGCTGTGGGACCCTCGAAGCCACCCGGAAGTCCAGGTGAAGAGGCCCCGGGCAGCCCGGGGCTCGGCATGAAGGAAGGGTTGGCCAGTGGGAACGGTGTCCCTGAGCCTGAGAGCCTGGCCGGGTGAGGTTGGAGGACTGTGTACCTGGCTGGTTCTAGAACAGGACAGCCCAGGGCAGGGAGGGGTCAGCAGGTCTGGGCACTGGAAGAGGCAGGCACGAGGGGTGGCACCGAGTCTCAGAGGACCTGGAGGGTGGGCAGGGTGTCTCCTGGGCTCAAGGAGAACAGACTGGAGAGGGTCCCCCAAGGGGCCCTCTGCTCTGTGGGCCCTGTCCGGCCCCCCATTTACCTTGCCAACTAACCACCCACCCCAGAACAGCTCCTGGGAGCTGCTGGGGGAGGCTCTAGCCCAGCACATCCGCCAGAAGATCGACGCCCGGGGTGACCACCAGCTCAGCCACTACAACCTGGATGGGACGCAGAGCCACGGAATGGGCACAGCCCATGTGTCTGTGCTGGGGGAGGACGGCAGCGCCGTGGCTGCCACCAGCACCATCAACACCCCGTGAGTGCACGCGCCCTGCAGGCAGGCCCCACACACTCCTCTGCCTCCTAGACCTGGGTCCCCCTCCCACTCCCGCCCCTGCCCCGCACCTGGTCTCCCAACCCCTGGCCTCTTCTTGGTTGTCTCCATGGGGCAGCACCTTGCTTTTCCTGCTGTTTTTTCTTGTCAAAGGGGTTCTATACCCCTCATATCTCTGCTGACAAGGCCGGCCATGGGTGGCCCTGAGCCAGGACACACCAAGGGATGGGCTTTACCCAGAGGATGGCCTGACTGGGGTACAGGGGTGAGTCTTCAGGGGAGGTGCCAGGGAGAGAAATGGCAGCTGCAGCATGCTGGAGGGCCACCACTAAAATGAGGGGCTCCTGGAAGGCTGGGGGACGGGCCTCCACACCAGGCGTGGACGACAGGAGCCTGACGCCTGAGCCTGGGCTCCACGTCCCCCTCCGCAGCTTCGGAGCAATGGTGTACTCACCGCGCACAGGCATCCTCCTCAATAATGAACTCCTGGACCTCTGCTGGAGGCGCCGGCCTGGCTCCAGGGCGGCCCCTCCACCTGGTGAGTGCGGGGCCCCACTGGGGAGCGGGAGGAGGAGGGCAGGGTGCGTGCGGCATGGAGGCTCCCGGAGCAGCCACCCCACGTCACCCGGCCTTTGTGTGGTGGTGAGTGGATACAGAGAGGGAGGGGCAGCCGGAGAACACTGGCTCAGATGCCAGGCTGCCGGTGATGCCCATCTTGGCCCCAGTTCCAGGCGAGCGGCCCCCATCATCCATGGTCCCTTCCATCTTGGTCAACACAGTGCAGGGGTCGAAGCTGGTGATTGGAGGGGCTGGTGGGGAGCTCATCATCTCTGCTGTGGCCCAGGTGAGTCTGGGGGCTCCTGGCTGGAACGTCCCCTCTCCTGGGGGCAGGGAGGGGTGGTGGGGGTGGCTGCTGCCCCCACCCTCTCTGCATCTTCCTTCTCTCCCCCAGGCCATCATGAACAAACTGTGGCTTGGTTTTGACCTGGGAGCAGCCATTGCAGCCCCCATCCTGCATGTGAATGACAAGGGTCAGGTGGAATACGAGCCCAAATTCAGCCAGGTGAGGCCCAGGTCCGAGCCACCTCTAGGCGGGGCACCTCAGTGCAGGCCGCTCGCAGCCCCCAGTGGGTCTCAGCTCCGGGGTGCTTCCGGCCCAGCACACGTCAGTTCCGGGCACCGTCAGTTGAGCGGCACCGTGAGGGAGGCACAAGGCCAGTCTCATGGCCTCCAAGGCAGAGAGCAGGGTGGTGGTCCTGCTTTCCCCAGGCCGAGCACCTCAGCACCTGGACCCTGGCACTGTCTGTGCCTTTCCGTCCAGAAGCTAGTTTTCCTGGCTGTGGCCTCTCAGACTCTTCCTTGTGATGATCTGTTTCCTCATGTGATGTGTAGCTCCTACGTGCAAGTTTATTTATAAAAGAATTTATTATTCCCATGCGAGTCTGCAGAGGAACTGAGGCATCGGGGCCGCTCTCACCACTGTTTCTCGGCCCCCTGCACGAGTGGGTCTGGGGGCTGATTCCACCCCCCCTGCGCCCCCAGGGAAGCCTTCTTGAAGCTCCTCTGGGCTGGCAGATGCCCTTTGCTAGGACCTAATTCAAAACACTGGTAGCTTTTCAAGGCTCCAGGCTTCATGCCCGGGGTCAGTTCAACCAGCCAGGGTTCAAGATCTTCAAAGCTGCCTTTCCTGTTAGGAGCCGCTCTCGGCCTTAGAACTCCCCACTGACCACGGAGTGAGAGGCCTGGAGCTCGGCGGGGGTGGGGGTGGGTTGGGGGGGTGGGGGGCCAGCACTGGGAAGCTTGGTCTTCGGGCCTGGAGACGGAGGGCCTCTACCCGTAAGGCCCAAACTCTCAGAGTCTGAGGCCTTTGCTGCCTGTTCAGTGTTCTCCCCTAGGAAGTACATTACGTGCTCCCTCAGGCCCCATTGTCTTAGGCTCTTCGCCTTGACCTTGTCCTTACTCTGTGAACACAATTCTCTGTGGACCTTGGACTTTAGGACCTTCTATGGAGAGATTCCTAGACCCTGGGTAGTGACTGTGAGTCTCCAAGGGCCTTTC
>PVKM010051148.1:0-10543 GCA_004027735.1 Carollia perspicillata
TTCTTCCTGGTCACGCTTCACAGGTTTCCAAACCCCTTCTCTGGGCTGCTGCTGCTGCTTCTTCCTCTCCTCCTCCTCCTCCTCCTCCCCCTTCTCCTCCTCCTCCCCCTCCTCCTTCTCCTCCTCCTCCTCCTCCTCCTTCTCCTTTTTCTTCTTCTTTCTTCTTTTGCCTGATGGAATTGTATGCAAAAACCTTCCTTGAATGTTTTGAATTTTTTTTCCAAAATTGATACTTATGGGCCTTTTTTTGTTATTTTCTTAAGTTTTACTTTAAATTATGGTAAACTACCCTTAACATAAAATTTACCATCTTAACTACCTTTCAGTGTACGGTTCGGTGACATTAAGCATACTCACCATTCACCTCCAGAACTCTTCATCTTAATAAGGACGATTTTTATTTTTTAGTTATTTTTCCTGGGTGAGTCAGTTGTTTAGGATAAGCAGTTGAGGAAGGGGAACAGAAGTATGTAAAGGGAAAGGCTATCTGCTTTTATTTCTCTGCAACCGACGCAGCGCTGCTGCCTGCTGTCAATACACTGGACAAATTCCCTCTTAGACTGAGAGCGAAACACGGTGTGGCAACAGGCCGAAATGACCTCCACTATCTCTGAAAGGCCTACAACTGCAGCTTCAAAATAAAATATCAAAAACAAGAGAGGGAGGAGCACTAACAGGTAAAAGTTGCTTTAGTTCTATGAAGCATATGCCCTTTATGTAAAATTTGTATTGTTTTTATGGTTCTTTAATTGGGAACCCGAGGATAAGAAAACAGGGCTTGCCTCCCCTGTGCTCTAAAAGCCATTAAAGTTTAGTTTTAAGGGATGCAGGCAGAGTTTGCTCCTTTCTTGTTTTACATGTGTTTTCTTACTGATGTAGCATCACTGCTCCCCAGAGAAAGGAGAAATATTAGACTATTTATGGTCAGGTGAGTTTTGAAAAGGACGCATGTATAACCGCAGGGGCTATAAGCCTACAGCGTCACACTGTACATGGTATCTGCCGAGTGCAAAGTGGGCTTAACAAACTTTTTCTGTCGAGATTCAGATACTAAATGCCTTGGCTCGGGGGCTAGGAGTGGCCTCCGCCACAGCTCCGTGGTTCCAGCCCCGGATGGGGACTCAGCGTACACAACAAGTAAACAAAGGGATGTGGTGTGTTCCGGTGCACAACTTCATTTATGGGGCTTGACATTTGAATGTCATATAGTGTTCATAGGTAATGAAATACTACTCTTGACTTTTTTCAACTATTTAAAATATAAAAATCATTCTTAGCTTATTGCCATACAAAACAGGTATGGACTGGATGTGGGTTCACAGGCCGTAGTTTTGAGGTCCCTGACAGAGAGGAGAAACAGGACTCCAAGGCCCGTTGACAAGATCTGAATGACAGATCTTATTTCAAATTCTCTCTGTTAAGTATTAACCATGTAACCTCTGGCAAGTCATTAACCTCTCCAAATTTCAGGTGTCTAGGAGAAGCATAATGACCAAACCATGGAGATGACAATCAGTGACAAAGTGGGACACAAAATGGGAATCAGTCCCTAAAGCTCTGAGGAGGCTCAATTTCTCTGTAGGGGAGCCTGAGAACACATTTCAATTGGTGGCAGTCAAACTCCTAGCAAGAGATCTTATTTTATTAAAGTGAAAGTTCAATTTGTTTCGTGTCTATTTACTCCATCAACATAGTCCTTTGTTCCCGTCAAAGGAATGAGACTGCTAAGAAACTACAAACTTCCTAAATTACAGGCTCACTGAGGAAGAAAATTCTCCATATATTTTCATCAGATACACAATAGAGTCCTTATTAAGTGATGGCAAGCTCTGTCCTGTGGTGAATCCAGCTAGGCTGACCGGTTTCTGTGGAATTCTTTGTTTTCCCCGGGGAGGCAAATTCTTCATCCAGGGACCCATGCCCTGAAAGTGCACGGCACAACCAAAATAAAAAATCATGTTTCTTCAGGATTTCTTGGATGTCATTAAGAGTTAGATCCATTAAGCTTCTTTTAGAATAAATAAAATCTGTATCTGCAGCCTAACCTAGTGGAACTCTGCTTCACCAGCCAGTGCCCCACAAAAAGGCCAAGTGACGAAGCAAACAGGGATCCCCTTACTCTGTCTCCCCCTTCAAGTCTTCAAAGAACTGGGCAGGTGGGTTCTGGGCCACTCAGGCTCCGGGCCACACCGACACCTGTTATATACCCCTAAGGGAGGAGGGATATTCAATCACCCTTTGCTCATCCCCAAACACGGGGCATAGGAGCATCTTCCAGACCACCAGTCTGGACACCCCTTACAGCTGTGGGGACCTCGAGCTAGACTGTGGAGGAAGGCCAAATCAGGGAGGAGGAGGAGGAAGGGTGGCTGACAGCCAGAGGGGGCCGAGACTGTGCCTCACTGGGTTACTGCTACACCACATTGAGCAGAAACCAGGTCGGATCCGCACACTGACATGGTCAGGTGCTAACAGTGCACCAGTGAGAAGAATGAGAGGTGGGGGACATGGTGGGTGGATCTGCAGAGTGAGTCAGATGTTAAAAAGCATGGAACAGGGCACTGTGAGGCTTTGGCGAGGAGATCCCGAGAAATGCAGTGAGGATGAAACATTTCGATCCAGGCTCTTGCTTTCATGATGCGTGGGGAGGCAGCCTGCCTCGTGTTCGTAACCCGTCTTCTGTGGTTAAGTGAGAAAGCTTCAAAAATGTGCAAATCTGCCCTCGTAAGATCTGTGTAAATCAACAGACTGAACATGTTTACACAACGTGGCTTATTTTTAATGTTTTCAGGATTTGGGAAAAGAAAAGCAGTGTGATTCGTGTATCATCTGAATAAATACTCTCTGTGGGTGGCAGGTCTGTGTGTTTATCTACCCATACACATGTATACATGTGCTCAGGGCATGCAAATATGCACACACGTTCACACCTACCCCCCTCAGCTGCAGGATGCCCTCTGTGTCAGGAATGTGGGCTGCTGTTTAGGAAGAGAATTGATCAAATTAATATTGTTTTTTCATGTGGAGGGAGATCTGGCCTGCCATGTTTCTATTTTTATTCCTTTGGGCTTATCTGCCACCCGCATTCCTAAAAGAAAGCAGAAAAGACATTTTTAATTCCTGTGTGCTGGTCGGCTCCCATGTATACTTTAATTTGGGAGGATTTTTAAAAAAATGTTTGTAGTTTGTCTGCCCTGCCTGCCTTATAAGAGTTCAGACTTTCGGTTGTTGGCAAGGAAAGACCAAAAATGATTCCACCAGCCAAGTCCTGACTCCCGTGGCCGCTGACTCAAAGAGACTCCCGGCGGTATGAATGAAGATCCAGTTGGCGTGGACCTGATGCCTGGGGACATAGTGGACTCGTTAGGAAGACAGGTTTTCAGGTTTCAGCCTTGAGTATCCTAGTTCCTAGCTATGAGCCTTTGACCAAGGTACTTAACCTCAGTTCTTTTATCTGTGAAATGAGGCTAATACCACTCACTACATAAGACTGCTGGAAGGACCGAGGGAAATAATGAATGTAAAGCGTCGAGCACAGTGCCTGGCACATGGAAAAAGTGCAGAGAGTGATAGATGAGAACACAGTACATTTGTGTCGATTATTTAAGGCTCTTACACCACTTCCCCATCTTGTTCACTCCATTTTTTGTGATCTGACATTCATTCATTTATTCATTCATTTATTCACCAATTTATTTATATGTATAAAGCCTTGTTCCAAAATGCACTTAAAGTGGCTGGTGTCAGTGTCCTATGAGGATTCCCCCTCCCAATTCCTATTAAACAGATGCAACTAAGAAATCTGAATCTGAATCACTGTCTCCCATCTCTGCAGCTTGTAACCCTCACAGATGTGTAAACAGGGCATGAAAGGATGAACGTAAGTGTTCTGGGCAGGCGAAGGAATGGAACTCTCCATGCAGAAGAAACAAGCCCAGGCCTTGGCTAGAGAAAGAAGGAGGCAGACCCCGAAATCCTTGCATTCAAGTGACTGCAGAGTCAAGTGATTCAGAGAAAGGGAAACGACCTCAGGCCCCAGAGATGGCCACTGAGACCTCGGCCTGGAAGCTGGCTGTCCCTCGGAAATGGGTGAAGCTCTGCCTTTAAGAGGCGGCCCAGGAAAATCAGGCTACTTGCTGCAGGGAAATTGCTGGAAAAAGAGGGGAAAAAAGAAAGAAAAACCAAGCAAATAAAAAACATCCCCAACCACTCCCCAGCTGGAACCCTTGAAGTCAGGAATAATGGGGGAGGGGGCAGCTCCTGCCTGCCCTCTGGCCCAGGGAGGCCTGTGTCTCAGGCTCCCAGCTTTCCACATGGGGCCAGTGTTTCCCTCAATGAGGAGTCTCTCCTCTTGCTTTCTAGAATCCAAACAGCTCATGCATCAGAGGAAGGAACACCAGTCTCTTTTCAAATGCCTTGACAATTCCAGGGGATGGCCGCCCTACTCCAGCTCCCCTGGTTAGGAAGGTAGTCTCAGGAGCCCTCATTGCACCTGGGGGGAAGGGCCCAGAGAGAAGGATGATGCTGGTTCGCCTGTAGCAGGGCCACTCAGTACCTTCTCCAGGAGCGTGGACCCACCTCAATCTCCTCCAATGAATGCACTCCCCAGCTGGTTCCTGGATCCTGGAAGTTCGGGAGCTCTGTAAGCTCACCTTGGAGATGCTTTTGTGTCTTGCTCTCACCCAGGGATTGCTTCTCTGAATCCTTGCAGTCACTTGATGTGTTGGGACTTTATCTGGTGAGAGACAGGTAAGCGGGAACAAGTTTTATGCCTCTCTGGATTTTCAGCAGCTCCATTGCAGCCTGCTCTGTTGATACCAAGCAAAGATTAGAGAGGGCAGACCATTGATCTTGGAATCACAAGGCAGCCTGGTATCGCAGGAAACTCTTGAGTCCTTTAAACTGAAGGATTTGGAGACAACAGTGGATTTTGATTCTTATCAAATGCCTCAACACACTATTACTTCCTCTTTGGAATCACAGCTCCTAAACCACACCTGCCCATTCCTGGAATTCTTTTAACACCAGTATTGCCATGCTCCTCATAGTGCCCTGATGCTAGAAGAAACTTCACTGAATCCCTGCCCCTGTCTACAATCAGAAATTACCACAAACTGACCCATGGAGTTTAACTGACTATCACACCATTCCTTGCTAATGCCAACTTGCATTTCTTTTGGTCCTCATGGTGAGGGAGGAGGAAACCTTGCTCTCATGGTTCTTTTAATAATCAAATAGACATGAGACAGATTAGCAAGAGAAAAAAAACAAATGTGATTACATACGTATGTATGGGAATCCACAGACATGAGCGAGTCAGGGATCCCACACGCATGAGAGGTTTAGAAACTGAAAGGGAATGGGGATATGTACGACATCCTGAGCTAGAGATGAGGTAAGGTGCCTTGGGGCTTCAAAGGATCCTTGCAGGATGATATAAAGAGCAGGTATTTAGCAAATAGTAGTTTTCTTGCCCCATAGATAGGTCAGAAAAGGTTATCTCTGATAATCTCTTACTATGGACAAGGCCCATAATTCAACTTCCTCTAGGAAGTTAAGGGAGGGGCGGAAGTTTCTCTTGAGCCTGAGGCTGAAGTTGCCTTCAGCTCAAAACAATCCACATACCACAGAGGCACATCTTGGGATGACTAGTTCTGACAGTTCCAAAGGGACTTGCTTTCGTTACCATGTAAGGAAATAGCAAAATATTTGCTTGACCTCTGTGTGCAAACATGTCCTCAGGGGTTTGCGTGTAGCAGGGCTGAGGACCCCGGAGGGTGAGGGGTGGGGGTGGTTCTGATGAAACCTTGGCAAAGGCATCACCAGCATGGTTGTTGGGGATGGAGGAGGGAAAGAGGGAGGACTCCGGAGAGAAATGGAATTTCACAATAGTCAACATTTTCAATTCACACAATTTAAGGGAAGGAGAAAAACTAGCCAATAACAAAAGAAACAAATGGAAAATACAGATACAAAGTGGTGGGTCTCAGGTCTTTTAAGAAATGGAATTTATAGGATGAAAGGTACCACGGAAAGCCTCTCTCTGAGCTGGCTACCACCCCAGAGGGCCTGGCTTGGCTGTTGGAAAGGAAAGTCTTCCCAATTGCAGGGCTTTCGTGTTACCCACACCCCTCCCCCAGCCCAACCAGAAATGTCCCTGTACTTCATGCAGCATTTCAAAGGGACACTCCCAAGTCTGTCTCTGTTTGAGGGACACTGGTGGGTGAGTCAAGGCTAGGCAGGGCGGTGCTCCAGCTGGCAGGCCAGTGGGGAAGGGATGCTCCAGCAACTGAGGGGCTGAAGCTGTGCTGCTCACGGTGAGCAAGGAAGCACTTCATAAAAAGAGCCTCTGGCTGCCTTTTCTGTGGACTCACCACTTTTCTTTTGTGTCTTGTCGGCAACCGTTAGCTTTTTTAAAAAGTGTATTTTATTGACTATGCTATTATAGTTGTCCCATTTTTTCTCCCCTTTATTCCCCTCTGCCCTGCACTGCCCCTCCCATCAGAGTCCCCCCACTCTTACTTAATTCATGTCTGTGGGTCATATATATAAGTTCTTTAGCTTCTCCATTTTCTACACTATTCTTAACCTCCACATGTCTATTTTGTACCTACCATTTAAGCTTCTTATTCCCTGTACCTTTTCCCCCATTCTCCCCCTCCCCCTCCCTGCTGATAACCCTCCATGTGATCTTTATTTCTCTGATTTTGTTCCTGTTCTGGTTGTTTGCTTAGTTTGCTTTTGTTTGTTTGTATTTTTAGATTCAGTTGTTGATAGTTGTGACTCTGTTGTCATTTTACTGCTCATAGTTTTGATCTTCTTTTTCTTAGATAAGTTCCTTTAACATTTCCTATAATAAGAGCTTGGTGATGATGAACTCCTTTAACTTGACCTTATCTGGGAAGCACTTTACCTGCCCTTCCATTCTAAATGATCACTTTGCTGGATAGAATAATCTTGGATGTAGGTCCTTGCCTTTCATGACCTAGAATACTTCTTTCCAGCTCTTTCTTGCCTGCAAGATTTCTTTTGACAAATCAGCTGATAGTCTTATGGGCACTCCTTTGTAGGTAACTGTCTCCTTCTTTCTTGCTGCTTTTAAGATTCTCTCCTCTTGGATCTTGAGTAATGTAATTATGACATGTCTTGGTGTGTTCCTCCTTGGGTCCAATTTCTTTAGGACTCTGAGCTTCCTAGATTTCCTGGAAGTCTATTTCCTTCTCCACACTGGGGATGTTTTCCTTCATTATTTGTTCAGATATGTTTTCAATTTCTTGCTCTTCTTCTTCTCCTTCTGGCACCCCTATGATTCAGATATTGTGATGTTTAAAGTTATCCAGAAGTTCCTAAGCCTCTCTTCATTTTTTTTTGAGTTCTTGTTTCTTCATTATGTTCTGGTTGCATGTTTATTTCTTCCTTCTGATCCAAATCTTTGATTTGAGTCCTGTTTCCTTCCCTTCACTGTTGGTTCCCTGTGTATTTATCTTTATGTCACTTTGCATAGCCTTCACTTCTTCCTCTATTTTGCAACCATACTCAATCATTTCTGTGAGCATCCTGATCACCAGTGTTTTGAACTCTGCATCTGATAGGTTAGCTATCTCCTTATTGCTTAGTTCTTTTTCTGGTGTTGCAATCTGTTCTTTCATTTGGGCTATATTCCTTTGTCTGGGCACACCTGCTACATTGTAAGGGGCAGAGCCTTAGGTATTCACCAGGGCAGGGCAACCCTCTTCTCTGCTTTGTGGCACTGTATGTGGGGGAAAGGTCAGAGAGGGAACAATGCCCCTTGCTTGGCTCTTGCTCTGATTTCAGTCACTTCCTCCACTGTCCACAAGCAAATTGTGCCCTTCTGGTGCTGATTCCAAGGTGGGTGGGAGCAACTGTTCCCTTAAGATATTGCCATAAAAATGTGTTCATGAAGCACCCTTATTGGAGCAAGTGTGTGTGTGGTGTATGCGTGTGTGTTACTTTAGTTGAGAGGAAATTTACTTCCCTCTTAAGGCCGAATCTAACATTAAGTTGTGCACTTCAAACCACCCAGATTTAAGCCATTGGGTTTTTAATGGTGACTAACGGAGGGGAGGAGCTCATTGACATAAATGTCATTTTTGGAAAGCTCAGCAATGTCATTCTCCCAATGACACTGCTGCACCTTCCAAACCCACCTCCCATCATGTCTTTATCCAATATTTCTTTCTAGGCCTCTCCCCTTCTTGTTTCACAGAATTAGCAGAAAGTTGATGAATTTAAAAAGACAGAAAAAATGAGGTATAAAATGCTGTTGTAGCACCATTAGTCCAAATATGTGTTAAAACACTGGAAAAGCAAAGAGTTTCCCTCCCTCTTCTTTGTATTGGTCCCTGCAGCAGAGTAATGGAAACGGTAGGGTTTTTTGTTTATTTGTTTTTGTTCTTGAATCATCCAAATATGGGTGCAAATCCTTATTCTTTCCCTTGCCAGCTGTGTGAAGTTGGGCAAGTTACTTTGGTTCTCTAAGCCTCCATGTCCTCATCTGTAAATTAGAAAAAGCAATGTGTAGTTCACAGAGTTTTGAGAAAGAAGTGCACGAAATAAATATGAGTGTCTCCATCATAATATGTACTCATCGCCTGTTTCTCTCCACTTCTCATTTTGCTGGGTCTCTAGACCTAATAATTGTTCTCTGTTGGATTTCAGTCTAATCATCACATATGTTTTAAACACCTGGTTTGTGCCAGATCTTTGCATCAGGGTCCAAACAGAAACAAGATATAGTTCCTCTCTTCAAGTGCACCCTCTTGCTGGAACCAGGAAGTAATAAACTGTCTTGGGGAGACCAGGAGAGGAATGCTTCATACTTCTTGGGGATGAGGTGGGAGGTAGGAGGGCTCGTGCCTGAGGAGGCAGCACTGATCAAGTCCCTTGAAGGATACTGGAGTTGGGAGAAAGGTGTTCTGGGCAGAGAGGAGCAAACGCGAGCATAGACGTGGGAACTGCTCCGTTTAGCAGAGGAGAGGAGAGTTGGAGAGCGTTGGGATGGGAGGCTGCATAACGGAGAAGAGTCCAGATCAAGAAGAGCACTGTATGCTAAGCTTCGGACTCGGTCTGAAAACTGTGGAGAGCCATTAAAGGAGTTGAGGTTAAGGAGAGCTGTTAATGCAAGAAGGATTTTCCCTGAAGCACCCTGAGCCAACTCTAAGAAATACTGGTACTTGTTTACACAAAGTGCTTCTTTCATATCAACATGAAGTGCAGAGTTCATAGGCCAGGAGTCTTACTTCCTCCATTGGTGAATGGTGCCACCTTAGTCAAGTCACTTACCTTCTTATGGTCTAAGTTTTCACATCTCTGAAATGAAGATGTCGAACTAGATAATATCCAAGTGTCTTCCCTCCCATCTTTAACATAGTCTATGATTTCATAATTTTGCCATTGTTTTTTGGAATTTATTTTATAACTTATATTCTAGCATGATTACTGGGACCTAATAAACATCAATTATTTTTCTCTTTCGTGTAAAAATTAGGTTGCTAAAATGTATGATGGTATAGTGTAATATACTAGGAGTCAGGTGTTTACTTTGTACTGTGGGCTAGGTAAGAAATTATTTTTGCGACTTAGAATAAAATATTTGACTTTTCTGGACCACTTATCCCCTGCCTTCCAATACCAGGTCTAAAAATGGGTAAATTGAGAGACAAGGGTAAGATTTGACTCTTAACTTCATGCACCTTTGTTCTACTTCTTAGAATGACTAGAAAATATCTCTATTTCTATTTAAAACTGTCTACATCAGAACTAAAGAGATTGAGTGTCTTTTGCAAGAGATATGTTGATTTCATCTACCAACACTACACCCCCCAAAAACTAAGCAAAACTCATTTTAACTTCATTTTTAAAACTCAATATGATTTCAGTTTAGAGATTTGGTCTGTTTCTCTTTTTATATTTTAAATTACTGGGAAAAAATCACATGTGTATTAAACATATCTAAAAATCCAAAGACTATGCAAAGGGCAAAAACTCAGAAATAGAAAACATGCAATTTCATTCACCCAAAGATAAACTCATTTTGTTTGTAGTTTTTCCCAAAATAATTAATCAAACTTTGTATCCTGTTATGTGATTTGACCAAAAGATCCCTCACCATACACTAAAATGCAACAAAGTTTTAAGGGTCTTCTCAGCTTCAGACAAAAATGAAATGGTGAGGTGTAATGCTGGTAGAAAGTGGTGTGATGTGAGTGTGTAAGAAGTGATGGGAAACCCAGGAAGAGAGCTAATGAACCCTTTCTGGGAGGGAGTTCAAAGCTGAATCTGAAGGACATCAAATCTGCCAGGCATAGGGGAGCAGAAAGCACGTCCCAGAAGAAACAGCCGATGAGAAACCTAAAAACCTTGATAGTCTGTGGCCTGTTGGAGGCCAGGGAGGACTTTAGTTTCCCTAGTGGGTGGGATGAGTGGGTGGGAGTTCCTTCAACAGGAGGTGATGGGTGGGGGGTGGTCCTGGTTATGAACAGCTCCATTTGCCAGGTTGTGGAGTATGGAATTGCTTCTGAGG
>PVKM010051149.1:0-10539 GCA_004027735.1 Carollia perspicillata
TGTATGCTTGCAATTAAGAGGGTCAACACTCAGTCCTTCTGCTCTCTGGAATTGTTGAAGTAGGAGAGAGTATAATCAAGAATGGATATGCAAATGGGAAAGGTGACTTTACTTCATTAATCTAGAACAGCACTCCCTAACTCACTAAACAAAGGGGTTCTGAAGGCTGGAGAAGGCAGCTTAGGCTTGAAGTTGAAAGAAGGCTTCCTCCTCCACTCCCCTCTTGAATTTACAACAGTTGTATTCAAAGAAGATTCAGATTTACAATGCTATACTTTGAATAAGTGGCTTCAAAAAAGAATTATCAACCACTTTGTACTGTCACTTACCTACCCTTGAATTTTTACATTCATTTTTCAGACAGCTGTGTAGGCATGTGTGTGCATTTCCATTAGAAAGGATTATAGCAGATAAAAGGTTTTGGGTTTTCTTTTAGTTTACTTTTAAGATTTCTGACAAAAAAAACCACATACACATGCTTTACATATTATGTATGTATGTATACATATATATTTGCATATAGATGACAGCTTCAATCAGCATAGGCTTCTTGAGCTACAATTCTTTTTTCTTCGAAACTGTCAACATCATTGCATGGCCTTCTGGTGTTTCAGACTAGAGAGGAAAAGTCTAAGAGAGCTATTTTCCCTATATGTAGTTTTTGTCCCTTTTGTTGATACATAAATGTTACATTCATTTTATTCTTGAATTTAATATTTAGGTCTGAATTTTTTAATTTTGTGAACTTTTAAAATCTGTACTTAAATCTTCCTTTCAGAATACATTTAATTATTATGAATATTAATTATTACTTAACTGAGTGAGTGTCCTTCTCTGTTCATTCTTTCCAACACTGTCTCCCACCCCAAATAAAGTAATCCTCATGCACAGAAACTGGATCTCCTGTATCTACTGTCTTTCAACTACTATATACTTTATTTTTATCTCGTGGATCTCAGTAAATATCTCAACTTTATCTTCTCTACTTGCTTGACTTTACCTTCACTTGTAATTTAGTAATTTTGTTGTTTATCAAATGTACTTTTCTGATTTTAGATTCACCCCCACTTCACATCTGCTTGCTTTAATTTCAAAGTTTATAATCCCTTTTTGTTTTCCAACAAAACTCCTTTTCAGATAGAAGTTTTCCTCTGCATGTTCAGGATATTTCTCTTGTGGTGGGCGGTGATAAACATTTTTCATATGTTTATATGTTTATGCTTTTCCTCTGTAGTAGGAATCCGACAGGAAGTTCCACTCAGTGATATTGTACTCATTGTGAACAAACAGTAGCTATTGAAGCCCATCGGGAACAGGTTTCCTGCTTGGTGCAGCATCTGCTTTGAGACAAAGCACTGCCATTTTATTCATTCAGTTCATTTGTTCAATAAAAATTGCATTTCTACTAGGGCCCTGGCATGGGCAATGGGAATATAATAGAGAACCAAGTAGGCCACTTCATTTGGCTATCTGCCCCATTACAGAGAGAGAGAGAGAGAGAGAGAGAGAGAGAGAGACAGAGAGAGAGAGAATAAGAGAGAGAGAGAGAAGAAGTTCAAAGTACTAACACATCTCGAGGAAGTGGTAATGCCATCATTATTGGCACTGAAAGTTCTCTTTCTGCCATGCTGGCTGTGACAGTCTTTAAAAAGGCAAATGGAGGAAACAAGAGGTCAGCCACCCCCTCCATCCACAGAGAGACATGCAATTTCACTTCCCACCGATATTTTTATGGCTGTGGTAGCCCTTTATCCTTGTTTTCTAGAGTCTGATTCTTGCCAGGGTCTTCCCTGAAATCAATGGCATATTAAAAGGTATAACTGGGGCCCCGGACCAGTATGGCTCAGTTGGTTGGGTGTCACCCTGCAAAGTGAAAGGTCACCAGTTTGATTTCCAATCAGGGCACAGGCCTGGGTTGCAGGTTCGGTCACCATTTGGGGTGCATAGAAGAGGCAAGCCACGATGCTTCTTTCTCACACTCATGTTTCTCTCCTCTGTCTCCCTCCTTCCCTCCCCCTCCCTCTAAAAATAAATAAATAATCTTAAAAAAAGAGGTATAAATGAGGAGGGGTTCGAGGAGACTTATCTACATTACAAATTAGCACGCCTGTCTTCCGGAAACTGCTAACACAAGCTACCAAGCTAATAGTGCTTCTAGAAAAGTTATCTTACCATTTATCAGCTAAACAAAATACCAGAGTGGAAAACATTAGGATCCTCGTGACCTCAGGGAAGGATAGTTTTATCTCACCTCTAACAGAGTGGAAAAAAAATGTTTTTAAAGGATGTAAGCCAACCACTACTACAAATTATATCTACTGATATTAAAATTCCAAGTTCAAGTTCAAGCATTGTTTTCTGAGTGTTTATTATTTGCCAGGTACCATGCTAAATGCTTTCACATTACTGACTTTCTTAGTGGTTACGAAAGTTGTACAAGATAACACCAAATCTCTTCTTACTACAGTTAAGACAACTAAAGTTCTGATAAAGGTAAGAAATTCTCCCAACACCATAAAGAATGAGACCTGGAACTTGAGTGCAGTTCTAATGCAAACTCCTTAACAAGCCCAACTCAACAACAAGAATATTAAGCATACATAACTTTGAGGTATATTGTATATATACTATACAGAAGCATTCATGAACTAATTTGATATTCTTAACTATCATTATCTTTGTCATCCTTCATATTTTAGCAATAATTTATATTTTACGGGAAGTTTTCAAATATACTGGCTTATTTAGGAATCAAAACCATTCATTAAGAATAACAGGGCAAAGACAATTAATAATCCCATGTTCTACAGAAATAAGCTGAAGTTTAGAAACTTGAAGTGTCTGACACTAAGCTGTTTCAAATAGCTAGGTCCAGGGCTCTCTCTGGCATCTATCACCCCGTATTTTATCGATTGCCCTCAATTTGCCTCTTATTCCCCCTCATCCGTTAATGCCTGGTACCCCTCTGATTACCAGAGCTCAGAGACTTCTACGATGCAGTGTGGAATGTGTCCAAATATAAAAATCAAATAATATCACACATGGGGAAAAGGGGAAGGGCTGCACGAGAATATGCTGAGCGAATCTCTCTAGGAGAACCAATAATAATTACAGGAACAAAATCATTGTGATTCGAGTGGACGGAGAAAGAAAAATTCAGTTTTTCATGAGAGAGTTAAGATTTTCCCTATTCAGAAAGGGTCCCAGTGGGATGAGAATTTTTCAATAAGGATTCAGACAGTGCAATAGGCAAGGACTTTCTCTTAACTTGGTTTTAGTCATGAAACATGAAATTAATGAGAAGAACCACATATTCTGTTGTCTTACTGAATAAACAGAAGAAAATCTGGACTGATGTATGCAGAACCAGCTCGGAGTCTGAAAATCTGGCCACCTTGGCTAGAATTAAGCAATCACAGAACACAGAGTGTTGCAGTTGAAAGGACCTTCCAAAATTGTCTCTTCAAGTCCTGTAATATCCCTACGATATGATGGTCCAGTTAGTTTCTGTTTGCATCTCTCTGATGGGGGGAGACAGAAATCCGTTAAGCCCTGAGTAGGTTTATTACAGTGCTGAATAGCATTCATTCATAGAAATTCTTCTGTGCATCAATTGCAGCCATGGTTTTCAATTTCCTCTGGAGTCTCATTGAATGAGTATAATCAATTTTTACTCATCAATAACTTCAAGTATTTAGACATACTTATTTATTCTGGGTCTTTTGTTTTTCAAGCTAAATATCTTTTATCAACTTTTTTTCATGACACGAAGTTCTGATTCCTTTACACCTAAGTCCTTTGCTTCCAACCCTTTTGCTTTGTTAACATTCTAGTTAAAGTCCAACCTGTGTGTTCAATTAAGGATGGAAAACGAGACCAGCATTGAACAGATCCAAAAACCAGGAGAAAGATTTCCAGATAGTTGTTAACTCTGTCAGCTCTAATGCACAGGATTCGTTTACCTGATGGGCTTATTTATAAATCATGAAGTTTGTTCCAATTATAGTCTATAAGAATTTAATTAGTCATTTTCTGTCTATTTTAGTGTTTCACCCTCAAAAGTAGAAATGCCTTGTATTTTTGTTCCTTCTTCTCCTTCACCCACTTCTTACTCGTATTTATATCTTTTCTCTGAAGGCACTCTTTTTGACACATGCAATTACGCTTAGATGATAATTTGGGAAATTCAACCCCTAGCTCCAATAGGAGCCTACCGGATTGCTTTTCACACTTGTACAGCAAGTCCTTGAGTAGAGTTTCCTTCGAGGTGTTTTGTCATAAAGTTAATGAGATGCCATAGGAAATTAACTCTTATTTATATCAATTAGCCTATGGTAAAATTGGTTTCATTATGCATAGTCGTGCTTAAAGTGGTAGAACGTTTAGGACTTACTGTACTTTCTGTCACTGTCTCTTGTCTTTCAATATCATCCACTAACATTTCTTGACCTCCTTATGCTAAGGAATAAAGTGTATTCTTATATTCAGGAATGGAGGAAGTCATTTATTCAGCCAAGAAATACTATTGATTGTCTTCTCTGTACTGGCATTGGACTAGGCATTGGAAATTGAAGAACATACCTAATCACAGAGGCTTGAAGATCTGAATTTTTAATTAATATATAAAATAAAGATAGCTAGTGTTTATTATACATTTAGTATATGTCAACACTCTATTAAGCATTTTTATGCCTTAAATTCACCCTCATAAGACATCATGAATATTCTTATCTTGATTTTACAGATGAAGAATCTGATGCTTAAAGTAGTTAGAAACTTATCGTTATTTCACAGCGAGTAAGTAGAGGGTTTATAAACTAAATCTAAGATTATCTAAGGTCAAAATCTACTAACTCACAACCAGAATACAATAAACATATTGCTTTATTTGGAATATCATGACACCAGTCACTGTTACTTCTCTTTCTTAGCCTGGTCAGTTTTAATTTTTTCTCAATTATTTGAGTTCTTTTAAGGAAAAAGTACATTGTATTTTAGGGAAATACAGGTTATCCTACCTAGAGGTGGCTGTCTAATTGATTACCTGCTTTACAAGCTAAGGACAGGGATATTTGTCCGTGTTCCAGGCAGTCAGGCAACTCTGGTGTGAAGTTGTTTAGAACAGATTTCGAGTTTCATTCAACACATAATGTACCACTCCATAAAGCATTAAACATCGTCATAGGCACTCGAGAGCACAATTGAGTGGAATATAACAGCAATTTAAAAGACTCTATAAAAAGTAGAAACAAAGCCATGTTCCATCTCTGAAACTAATATGCTGGAGGAATTGATTGGGTAATTGTTGCCTTACCTGCTACAGTGTTAAAGGGTGTTGCTGTGCACAAAGCAATGCAATGCAGTGCATTATCTTTGAGATGGGCTCCTCTAAATGCAAGGTAATTGCAGAAGTTGTTCAAATGGTTGGAAGGAAGTGGTTCAAGGGACACCAAAGAGATGCTACAGTCTCAGAAGGAAGCTATCCGGGCCTTAGCTCCAGGGAGTCCTTCAGAAAGAAACTGTTGAGGAAGTCATTAATGTCTCTTGGAAGAATGAAAAAGCTTTACTGTGTAGCACCAGGAAACCCTCCTGAGCTCAGTCTTAGGAGAGTCCATGACTCCAGCACCTTAGTCACTCAGACAGGCAGGAGTCCTAGGGGACACGCCTGTGTTCTTTCTCTAATCTCCTCTCTGGGAACTTCCTTTTCTTTTCTTCTTTATACTACTGGTGTTTAAAAGATACATTGCCAAAAACCACGTAGATATAAAACAAACACATGTCAAAGCTTGCAGTTAACTCTGTAATTAAGGAGAGGACCAGTAGTATGTTATTTTTGATTCTCAAAGGAAAACTTAAAGGGAAGGTGACTGTACCGGGCTATCAGAAATGCTGAAATTAATGGGCTTAAATAGATGCGGAATTGGCAAAACTGGTCAGTCTCCTTAGGGATTTAGCCAACTGAATCTCCTCTGGGAAATTTACATTGTTATGGACAATGGTCTTTGCATAATTAGTAGTCTCCTACAACCGCCATAAATGTAAAATAGCTCAAAAACAATGAAAAGCTAGATACAACCTAGAGAGGAGTACAAGACACAACACTCAGTAATCTTTTTGGCCATTTGGTCTTTCATAATTTTTCCCTATATGAGAATCTAATTGTTTAAGTACCTACATTATTTTATTTAATCCGAATTTAACAGATATTGTTTTTACCATCTCCATTTTTAGGTGGGAAAAATGAGGCCAGAGATGTTGATTGGACAAACACAGCACAGTTAATAATACAGCAGTGATTCTTAACACAGGTTTGTCTGAATTCCTATTTCATATTTTTCCCTAGTCCACATCAAATCACTTACCTAACTCTAATCTGTTCTTATCTAACAGAATTTAATTTTAAGTGAAAGTTATCATTTTAGGGAACTGTCCTTATACACCTATGTTTTTAGAAATTTATTTAAGTTTGGCTTCTTCAGAAACATTTCAATACCTTAGCAGAAAAGACGAATGCATCAAATATTATTTAATTGACTTTCCTAGAAGAATTGCATCTGTAAGTGAGGGAAAAATGCCTTCTCTTTTCTCTTTTGGTTCTTCTGGCTGGTCTACTAATCAAATGGACATGAAAATAGCCGAATTTTGGAGATTAACAGGAGAAAATAACCAAGTTTTATTGCATAAGTATGTTCTAGGGTTCCATGAGGCTATGGGGCCTGAGGGCAAATTGAGCGCTTGGGGCTGAGACGCCACCTTGAGCTAAGGAGAAAGGGTTGGGGTAGTGGTTTGGTACTCAGGTAACTCACATGGAGCTCTTAAAAAAGCGAATATTTGGTAAACACATGTTTGTTGGCCCTGCTTTAACAGTAGGATATAGAGAGGACTTCAATCCCATCCCTGTTAGGTTCTTCCCTATCACACCTATTCATATGAAAGTACAGTTATCTATAATAGCTCCCTGCCTAGAGCAGATCTCTATCTAAATTCTTTTAGGCAGTTGGGGGAAAGTCAAAGGTTCTCCCTGAGTCTTTTGTTCTGTAGAAATAACCAGCTTAAAACAATATCCTTAAAAAGGGCATATTTTGGGGCGGCAAACTCTGTTCTTCCTCACATCCAAAGACACATTCCTGTGTTAACATATATATTTATTGAGTACAAGTTTCTTCAAAAAAGAAACAGAATTAGCCCGAGCAAAATAATTTCATTTAATATTATTTTCCAGCCTGTCAGAGCAGATGCTAGATAAAGAAAAAAAAGGCATATTGGGTTTCGTCTCTAATATTTCAAAGGGTCCCTTGTGGTTATTCTTGAACATGAGTACAAAGGCTCTTTCCATACTGCTTGCTACTCCAAAAGCAAAAGTTCTACCCTCTCCTTAAATCCTCGGTTACTCCTTGAGCTGAGGATTCATCTGGAATCCTTGCCTCTTGCCAAAGAAGCTTTCTAATAGCGTGCAGATTGTTGGAGAAACACCAATTGCACCTTAGTAAAAAGAAGCCTCAGGAAGCATGCCAGCAGCATTAGGTGCCTGGTAGAATATGATGTACTTTCTGTTCTCCATCAAAAGTTAATGCCACCTAACCTTGAACCCTTTCTTTGGCCTACGTTAGCAGTTTTCTGGAGTTCCAGAATTGTCCTTTTCCCCATTGGTATATCTAATTACCATGTTTATATACATTTAGATAGCCAAACAAATACCTGTTAAGGAATGTGCCGGGAGACATACAAACTGAGAGTATATATTTATTCAACTTTAAAAACGCAGAGATGTCCTCCAAATAAAGATACATGCCAGGGCACTTTAGGTATGCAGTAAATGCATTCATTCAACGAATATTTACTGAGAATGGTCCCTGTACTCAAGGCCCCTACAGTCAATTGGAAGAGACAGCTATAGTTGTTGCTTGACTGGAATCACTCATTGTTTTAAAATATAAGTTTAGTGTTATTTAGGTATGGTGAGACAGCTGCTGCTGAAAACATACAGTTTGCCACATTCAAAGATCCCATGAGAATGAAAATGCCCCACCACGGGGGACCACATAGGGAAGCACTGGGTGAGCTAGGTCAGGGGGCAGAGGGAGGAGGGGGAGATGTGGGCAAGACACTTCGCAGTGGTTTTTGAGGGAAGGACTGGGAGAGGCAGAGCAGATATGCTTAAGATTGGATAATTTGGATGCCTTTAGTGGGCTCTAGGGCATACGAACTGTCCCTGGTTGTCTGGAGCCTGGCCCTGAGGTACCAAGGGCAAGTGCACAGTGGCCCAGAGTGTGAGAGCTTCACAGAGAACGTGGTGGAGGGAGTGGGCTTTGCATGGTTGGCATGCACGGGAAAGCAGGCTCCTGGACAAGCCATTGATTACCTCTAGGGATTGTCTAACCCTGGGCCGGGCAGTGCCTCCAGAGTCAGCCAGGACCTGGATGCCAAAGCAACTGACACAGAAAATAAAAGATGTGGTCAATCTACTCACGCATATTTGTTTTCTTCATGCTCAATACCAAAAGTCATCCGTACTACAGGCAGAGGGATGAAGACCATTCAAATGACAGAGAAGGAAGAAAATGAGAAATGATACCATCACAAATGAAATTAAAAAAAAAAAAACCCACAAAGGTTCAGAAACCCTTGTACTCCTTTCCAGCTTCTTATAAGATGAATAAGATGGACCGGTTGAGCAGAGTGTGAATCCAGAGGAAAAGTACAAATAATAACAATTGCCATCAGGGTTTGCTTATTAAGAGCCGGGCACTATGCTCAGGGCTTTGCAGACAGTCATTTCATTTGATTCCTCCAGCAACTCTAACAGCTTTGAGAAAGTGAGGCTTACACGGTTTAAGCAATTTCCCAAATGTACATACAAGTAAGTGGTAAAGCTGGGATTCATGCTGAGATCTGACGGTGGCCAGAGCTGGATCTCCTAGTTATTACATATGCAGACATGCTTAGTCATACATGCACATATGTGTGTATCCACATACCACAGAACCTTTCATTTGATGGAAGAGACTTTTAAACACATCATTCAAATTATATACAGTAAGATTTTAATTTTTCTACAATGGTTTAGAAATGGAATGTGGAAATTAGACTATAAGACTATTGAAAATATCACTATAAACTTCTTTCAATAATTTCTTTCTTTCAATAATTACGATTGAAAATCTTCACAAACCATACAGTCTTATCAAAATGAGATTCCTCTAAGAAATCTAATGTTACCTTTGATGATTAAATACCTAAGCAAGCATTAGTGTCATCACGTGGAACACGGGCTGGAACTGGATTGTCCTGAAGGAGTGCTAGGTGTGAACTGAACGAACTGGCTTTCCCAGATCATGAAAGCCGCACTTGTTGTTGCAGCTGTGACTTTCCTACCTCTTGCTCCTAAAAATGCCATGACCGAAAAAAATTGATATATATATATATATATATTTATATTAAATACATAATTTGAGAGAGAGAGTTATTTCAAATTATGTATGTGTATATTTCAAAGGGCTTCATAGAGTGGATTGACTATTACTTGCATTATTTGCTGGAAACGGAAAGGTAGAGAAAGAGTCACGACCACCGAGATTAAAGTGAACTCCAAGAGCAAATACCGTGATGGACAGAGGGCTCGCCCTCGGTTCACACGGATTTGGGTTTGAATGCAGGCTCCAAGTTCCTGGCTCTGTGAACTTGTTCCTACTCTGTGAAATGGAGAGAATCTCTATCTCACAAACGTAAAACTCCGAGTACAGTACTTCGTGCCTACTATTTAAGCATTCAGTAAAGCCTAGTTACTACTGCCATCAGAGGAGGATGAGGCCTCTCGAAATTGAACTTCAGCTTTGCCTTTAGCGTCCTTTCTTGCCCCCTTCTCGGTTGGATTGCTGCACCTCTGTGGAACCAGCACCCTAGGAAACCAGTTCCTCACATACCAGTTCCCAGCATGTCTGGGACCTGTCTCACCCCAGCAGTTTCAACGGGGAAAGCGACTTTCTAGCTGAAGAGCGGCAGAGGGTAAAGAACATCGAGCCTCAGGCTCACCCGACAGGCCTGGTGGCGCTGACACAGAAGGGTGCAGACACAGGATGCAGCAAGCTACAGCTCGCTTAGCTCTGGTGGAAAATGGGATGGTAACTGCTCTGCTCCTGCCAACCCAAGGGCTTGTATTCTCCAGCTCTGATCAGATGGTCCCTTGGCTCCATTTCTCTGGAGGAAGAATCTTGCTCCTGATCATTTTCTCACAACAGCAGGAAGGTTACTGCTCAAAATCTCGAAGTTAGGTGCAGAGTTGGCTTTGTTCCCAATTGTGGGGTAAGCAAAGTTCTTTAATTGCCTGAGTGTCAGCTTTTTGGCTCTGTCTTCTCGTGGATACCTGACCCCCCTTCCAATGCATTCTTTTCTCTCCACACTGATCCTGCCCTGGACCTCTCGATTAATTACCAATTCCCAAATACATATCACTTTATATTAATAAACATAGTTATAAGCCCAGCTTTCTAATAGTCTGACATTTCCTTTTGAGAATTCACATTTAATAGAAAAATCTAG
>PVKM010051150.1:0-10533 GCA_004027735.1 Carollia perspicillata
AAAAAAAAAAAAAACCCACACCTCTTGTTGGTTTCAAACTGGCCAAACCAGTTTTTCTGGTCTTGCTAGCAGCAGAAGGCTGGGGAATGATTAGTGTGGTGTTTCTCCCTTCCTGATGTTTACTCAGCCTGTCTTGCAAGCACTGTCCGAGCAGCTAGACTGACTCCTTTCCCCAACATCTTCGATGTGGGAGTTCTGGTTTTCTTCAGAGCACTTTTCCCCGGTGGTTATTGCTAGATGCTGGGGCGTAGGGGTGCCCACTCGGCTAGGCTGGGCTGCCTTTGTCCAGTGAGTTTAGGCCCAAACCAGTCCCACTGCTACCCGGAGGGAGTTGCTGTGCCTTACCTTTAACCCTTGGGTCTCTGCCCGGCTGGGTTGGGAGTAAGCTTCGGGGCTGTCACAGCAGATTCCCCAGCCCCTCTGTTTGATAAATTTCTCCTACTTAAGCCTGGTGCCCCATGCAGCCCAATTCTCCAGCCAGCCCGGGGTCAGTGCGCGTCACAGCCTGACTCTCAGCTTTCCCGAGCTGGTGACCATAGACTACATGAGTAATCACAGCCCATTGCATCTTGCCTCTTCCTCCTTATTCCCCTCTCCATGACCAGAACTCTGCTGGTGTTGCTCAAACCTTGGTCTGTTGGGGAGTGAGGAAGCGGGTGACCCAGCTTTCTCCCAAGGATTTCGTCAGGCCCTCCACTTTCAAGCAGTCTGTGGTAGACCGAGCAGCGCCCACTCTTGGTGCTGGGCCTGGGGCTACAAACGCACCCTGGTCCCCGCACTGGTCCCCGGACCTTACTGTCCTGAAATATCCTTCTTAACGTCTGGTTTCTGGTTTTTCAGTGTCTGCTACAGTTTTGTGGACTCTTATTTTCAAATACACTGCGGTACTGTTGTCTGTCTGCTCTGTTCCTCTGTAGATTAGCCAGTTTTTCCTCCTGTGTGTAGGGGGGAGTGAAATCTGCTCCCTCCTACTCAGTCACCATCTTCCCTCCTCTCCTCTCTAGGACTTTAATGTTGTTACGGCTTATATTTAAGTCCTTTATCCACCTTGAATTTATTTTTGTGTATGGTGTGAGTTGGTGCTCAAGTTTCACTTTTTTTGCATGTAGCTGTCCAGTTCTTCCAACAGCATTTGTTGAAGAGACTATCTTTATCCTATTTTATGTTGCTGCCCCCTTTGTCGAATATTAATTGACCATAGAGACTTGGGTTTATTTCTGGGTTCTCTATTCTCTTCCATTGGTCTATGTGTCTGTTTTTATGCCAGTACCAGACTTTTTTGATTACAGTGGCCTTGTAATACAGTTTTGTATCAGGTATTATGATCCGTTCTACTTTGCTCTTCTTTTTCAAAAGTGCAGCAGCTATTCAGGGTCGTTTATAGTTCCATATAAATTTTTGAAGTGTTTGCTCTATGTATGTGAAATAACCCATTGGTTCTTTAATAGGTATTGCATTGAATCTGTAAATTGCTTTGGTTAGGATGGACATTTAGATGATGTTAATTCTTCCAATCCATGAACACAGTATATGTTTCCATTTCTTTGTGTCTTCCTTCATTTCTTTCTTCAGTGTTGTCTAATTTTCTGCATACAGGTCTTTTACGTCTTTGGTTAGGTTTATTCCTAGGTATTTTATTTTTCTTTTTGCTATATTGAATGGGATTTTTTTCTTTATTTCTGCTTCTGCTGTTTCATTGTTGGTATACAAATATGCCTTTGATTTCTGGATATTGACTTTGTATCCCGCTGTTTTGCCAAATTCATTTATTAGGTCGCGCAGTTTTTGGGTGGAGTCTATAGGATTTTCTATGTACACTATCATGTCATCTGCAAATAATGCCAGTTTTGTTTCCTCTTTTCTGAGATGGATGACTTTTATTTCCTTTTCTTGTCTGATTGCTGTGGCTAGGACTTCCAATACTATGTTGAATAGAAGTGGTGAAAGTGGGAAACCTTGTCTTGTTCCTGATCTTAGTGGGAAAGCTTTTAGTTTCTGCCCATTGAGTATGATGTTGGCTGTAGGTCTCTCATATGTGGCCTTTATTATGTTGAGGAATGCTCCCTCTATTCCCACTTTGCTGAGTGTTTTTATCATAAATGGGTGCTGTACCTTATCAAATGCTTTCTCTGCATCTATTGATATGATCATGTGTTTTTTTGTCTTTGCTTTTGTTTATGTGGTGTATTACATTTACTGATTTGTGAATGTTGAACCATCCTTGCATCCCTGGGATGAAACACACTCGGTCATGGTGTATGAGCTTTTTAATGTATTGTTGGATGGGATTTGCAAATATTTTATTGAAGATTTCGGTGTCTATGTTCATCAATGATATTGGCCTGAAGTTTTCTTTCTTTGTTGTGTCTTTATCTGGTTTTGGGATTAGGATGATGCTGGCTTCATAAAAAGAGTTTGGGAGTCTTCCATCCTTTTGAAATTTTTCAAATAGTCTGTGAAGGATAGGGGTTTGCTCTTCCTTAAATGTTTTGTAGAATTCTCCTGTGAAACCATCTAGTCCAGGGCTTTTGTGTGTCAGGAGTTTTTTTGATTACTGCTTCAATTTCATCTGTTGTTATTGGTCTGTTCAGGCTTTCTGCTTTTTCTTCGTTTAGTTTTGGAAGATTATATTTTATAGAAATCTGTCCATTTCACCTAGGTTTTCAAATTTCTTGGCATATACATCCTCATAGTAATTTCTTACAATCCTTTGTATTTCTGAGGTGTCAGTTGTAATCTCTCCTCTTTCATTTCTGATTGTGTTTATTTGGGTCCTCTCTGTTTTTCTCTTGATGAGCCTGCTTAAAGGCTTGTCAATTTTGTTTATCTTTTCAAAGAACAAGCTCCTGGATTCATTTAGCCTTAGAATTGTGCCTTTCATCTCTATGTCATTTAATTCTGCTCTAATCTTGGTTATTTTCTTCATTCTAGTAGCTCTGGGCTGTCTTTGTTGTTGTTCCTTGAGTTCTTGTAGATGTAGGGTTAGGTCATTTGTTTGGAATGTTTCTATCTTTTTTAGGTAGGCCTGTATTGCTATGAACTTCCCTCTCAGGACTGCCTTTGCTGTGTCCCATAAATTTTGAGTTGTTGTGAGTTCATTTTCATTTGTTTCCAGAAACTTTTTGATTTCTTTCCTAATTTCATTCTTGACCCATTCATTGTTTAATAGCATGCTATTCAATCTCCCTGATTTTGAGTGTTTGGAGTTTTTTTCCTTGAGGTTGCTTTCTAGTTTCATTCCCTTGTGGTCGGAGAAAATGCTTGGTATGATTTCAATTTTCTTGCATTTGTTGAGACTTGTTTTGTGTCCTATCATGTGGTCTGTCTTTGAAGATGTTCCATTGAGAAGAATGTGTATTTAGCCTTTTTGGGATGAAGGGCTCTCTCTATATATCAGTTAAGTCCATTTCATCTAGGGTGTTGTTCAATGACACAATATCTTTGTTGATATTTTGTTTGGAAGATCTGTCCATTTTTGAGAGTGGGGTGTTAAAATCCCCTACTATAATTGTGTTGCTGTCAATATCTTTCTTGAAATCCTCTAAAATTTTCTTTATGTATTTGGGTGCTCCTATGTTTGGTGCATATATGTTTACAATGTTTATGTCTTCTCGGTGGAGTCTTCCCTTGAGTATTATGAAGTGACCTTCTGGGTCTCTCTTTATGGCCCTTTTTTTGAAGTCTATTTTGAGTGATATGAGTATTGCTACCCCAACTTTTTTTTCCTGTCCATTTGCTTTAAAAATATGTTTAAAGCCCTTTACTTTCAATCTGTGTAGGTCTTTTGTCCTCAGGTGGGTCTCTTGTAAGCAGCATATGTGTGGGTCATGCTTTCTTATCCATTCAGCTATTGAATGTCTTTTGATTGGAGCATTTAATCCATTTACATTTAAGGTTATTATTGATAGGTTCTTATTCATTTTCATCTTCGTGCCTGTCTTCCTCTCTCTCTCTATCTTTTCCTTTGTTTCCTTAAAGCAAACCCTTTAGCATGTCTTGCAGAGCTGGTTTGGTGGAGGTGTAGTCTTTTAGACTTCTTTTGTCTGAAAATATCCTTATTTGGTCTTCCATCTTGATTGAGAGTCTTGCTGGGTAAAGTATCCTTGGTTGTAGTCCTTTAGTTCTCATTACTGGGAATATTTTTTGCCATTCTCTTCTGGCTTGGAGTGTTTCCATGGAGAAGTCAGTTGCTAACTGTATTGGGGCTCCCTTGTATGTTATTTCCTTCTTCTCCCTTCCTGCCTTTAAGACTCTCTCTTTGTCTTGGAATTTTGCCATTTTTTTATTACGATGTGTCTTGGAGTGGGCCTATTTGGGTTCCTCTTGATTGAGAGTCTCTGTGTTTCCTGGATTTGTGTGACTTTTTCTCTCATCAAATTAGGAAAGTTTTCCATCATTACTTTTTCAAATAGGTTTTCTATCCCTTGCTCTTCTTCTTCTACTTTCAGTATCCCTATCATTTGGATATTATTATTTTTCATATTGTCTTGTATTTCTCTTAATCTCTCTTCATTATTTCTGAGCCTTTTTCCCTTTACTTGCTCATTCTGGGTGTTTTTTTCTACTTTGTCCTTCAACTCACTGATCCAATCTTCTGCTTCATCTATCCCACTTTTGATTCCTTCCACTGTGTTCTTCAGTTCATCAATTATATTCTTCATTTCCCTTTGGCCCTTGTTTATGTTTTCTATTTCCTTTTTCATGTTGATATATTTTGTAGCACATTCATTGTAGTTTCCTTGTAGTTTCTGGTAATTCATTTTGAGCTCATGGAGCTTCCTGATAACCATTGCTTTGAACTCAATATCTGATAGCTGAGTTGCCTTATTTAATTTAGCATTCTTTCTGAGGTTTCCTCCTTTCATTTCATTTGGGTATTGTTTCTTTGTCTTCCCATTGTTTCTGAGATTCCTCTTATTAGCCTCAGCTTCTTAAATTGATCTTTTCTGATTCCATGGGTTTATGGTGTGAGGTTCTGTGGTAGAATACCTGTGAGATTCAGTGGTGCAGTCTCCTTCGAGTATTCTGGTGTTCACTGCTTGCACCTATTCTTCTTTGTGATCCGTTGGAAGGGTAAGGCAAAATGGTTTAAGACAGCAAGAGATTATTCTATGTTATTTACAGTAGCAGCCGGTAAAGAAAAGATAGGAGATCCTTTGGCTATGTATAGTGTTAACTGTGATATACCACCCAACTAGCCACCTTTAAGAAAGGATGTAAAGACGGTTAGACTCTTGGTGGGGAGGGAAGGATTGTGAGTTGGATCTAGAAAGCGGTGAGTTTGTGGGAGGTCAGATTCTTAGGTAAGGTGAGAATAAAGGATAGTAAATAGGTGTAGTTTGTGAGAGTATAGAGTTAACCTCTACAGTAGTAGAGTTCAGGAAACTGTGAAGTGGGTTAAGGACTGGGAAGGGTGTTGTGTAGTATTTACAATAGTATGGAACAGCTATTATTTACAATAATATTAGAGCAACAGTCATATGACAGAATCTATTAGATCTAGATACCAGGAATAGGGAGTATCAGATCTTCAGTAGTGTGCTAATGGGACACAGGTGAAATGAAGGACAGTAAATTAGCAATACACTATGACTGAGATAACAGGGGAAACCTGTCAACTGATACAATATAACCATCCAAGCAAAGAAGACTAAACACAAAGAAGAGGAATACCAAAATATTATTCAAATAAAATATGTAAGAATAATGTAAAAATAATAATAATGCAAATATGCAATATCTTGCAGGTTCCCTGTAATAGCAAAGTGAAATTTGTCTCTCTGTCTCAGCTGTTGGGATGCCCCCTCTTTGGGTCTGACTCTGGTCTTTTCACAGTTCCGGGTTTTTTTGTCTCATTTGTGGGTATTTTTTTAAAAAAGCAGACTAAGGCAGGTAGAAGAGATAAAATTGGAAAAAAAGTAAGAAGGAATAAAACAAGAAAGAAGGAAAGAGAAGTAAAAGGCGTTGAGAGATAAAAAGTAAAAAGAAAAAAAAATTTCTTTAGAAAAATCAAGCACACACACACACACACACACACACACACACACACACACACCCTCTTGTTGGTTTCAAACTGGTCAAACTGGTTTTCCTGTCCTTGCAGGCTGTGGCAGTCTGAGGGGCGGGTTTGTAGGTGTGGTCTCTGGGTGTCCAGGTCTCTGGCCATTTCTTGATCAGGGTTTACCAGGTCCAGGCTCCTGGTCACCCAAGGCGCGCACTCTCTCTCCAGGTCCTGGCGTGTCCTCCTGTGCTCCACAAAGCTCTCTCTCCCTGGGTTTCAGGCAAGCCCAGCAGGGCCACCTCTGGTTGTACGGCTCAGGTGCACACTCTTTCCAGGTATGCATGGGTGCTCACAGCCCCCATGAATTTGTCGCTCAGTCCTTACTCTCCTCTCTGCAATTTCAAACATCCAGGCTTCTCTCAGTGGTGCTCAAACCCTGCCTGGCAGGGGAGGGAGCACCGACCCAGCTCCCTGTGGGCCCCCGGCTGGGGTTGCAGCCTCCATGATCCCTGCGCTGATCCTTAGGCCTTTATTGTCCCAAAGTAGTCCCCTTACCGTCTGGTTTTTCAATGTGTGCTACAAATTTTGATCTATTCATATATGTTCTACTGTTGGCTGTCTGCTCTGTTCCTCTAGATTGGCCAGGTTTCTCTCCTGTGTGTAGGGGGAAGTGGAATCTGCTCACTCTTATCAAGCCACCATCTTTTCTCTTAGGTCCAATTATGCTTCTTATTCTCTGTACCTTTCCCTCCTCCCCATTGATAACCCTCCATGTGATCTCTATTTCTGCAGTTATATTCTTGTTCTAGTTGTTTGCTTAGTTAGTTTTTTTTTTTTTTAGGTTCAGTTGTTGATAGTTGTGAGTTTGTTGTCATTTTAGTGTTCAGAGTTTTTATCTTCTTCTATGTCTTAGATAATTCCCTTTAACATTTCATATAATAAGGGCTTGGTGATAATGAACTCCTTTAACTTGACCTTATCTGGGAAGCACTTTATCTGCCCTTCCATTCTAAATGATAAGTTTGCTGGATACAGTAACTTTGGGTGTAGGTCCTTGCCTTTCTTGCCTATAAGATTTCTTTTGAGAAATCAGCTGCTAGCCTTATGGGTACTCCTTTGTAGGCAACTCTGTCCTTTCTTCTTGTGGCTTTTAAGATTATCTTCTTATCTTTAATATTGGGTAACTTACTGATGATGTGCCTTGGTGCATTCCTCCTTGGGTCCAACATCTTTGGGACTCTCTGAGCTTCCTGGACTTCCTGGAAGTCTATTTCCTTTGCCAGATTGGGGAAGTTCTCCTTTATTATTTGTTCAAATAACTTTTCCACTTGTTGCTCTTCCTCTTCCCCTTTTGGTACCCCTATAATTCAGATGTTGGAACACTTCAAGTTGTCCCAGAGATTCTTAAGCCTCTCCTCATTTCTTTGAATTCTTGTTTCTTCTGATATAGGGAAGTGACCTAAACCCAAGAGGCCTTAGCACAGGGTCCCCTCTTCCCCAGTTCAAATTGTGAGGCCAGCCTGCGAGCCAGCCAGGAGATAAGGTGCTAATGGTCTGGCCCATGCCAGTCAAAACATAGAGTGCTGACTAACCAAATAAAGAAATCTGAATTAACCCCTGCATTCCTCTGCATTCCGCTTCTGTATCTCGCTTCTGCCACATAGCCTGGAAGAGATAGAGTATATAAGCTTTGTAACCCCTTTGTTTGGGGCCCAGAATTTGGAGTTGGACTACTCTGAGACCACGCGTGAATAAAGGATTGTGCTCTTGAACCCCTCCGGTGTCTGGTCGTTTCAATTTTCTGTAACACTTCATTGTGTTCTGGTTGGATGTTTATTTCTTCCTTTTGTTACAAATCATTGATTTGAGTCCCATTGATTTGAACCAACTTCCCTTCACTGTTGGTTCTCTGGATATTTTGCTTTATTTCACTTTGTATAGCCTTCATTTCTTCCTTCATTTTGTGACTGAGCTTAATCAATTCTGTGAGCATCCTGATTACCAGTGTTTTGAGCTCAGTATCTGATAGGTTTTCTATGTCCTCATTGCTTAGTTCTTTTTCTGGAGTTTTGATATATTATGTCATTTGGGCCATATTTTTTTGTCACAGCACACCTATTACATTGTAAGGGGTGGGGCCTGATGTATTTGCCAGGGTGGGGGCAACCCTCTTTGCTGTGTTGTGGTGCTGTCTGTGGGAGATGGGTCAGAGAGAGAACAATGCCACCTGCTCGGCTCTCATCCCATTTTCTGCCACTTCCCTCAATCCCCATGAGCAGATTGTGCCCTTTCAGGTGCTGATTCACAGTGGGTGGATTTGTGTATGTTTTAGGATCCCTGTAGGGCTCTCCAAAGGACTCTTGTGTGAGACTGGGAGTTGCCCCTGGTGTTGCAATCCCCACTGATTTTTTACAGCCAGGGGTTTCAGTCTTTAGTTTTCTGCGGTGAAACCCTGGTTCATGGTCTCTCTTGCTCCTCCACCTTATCTGCTTGCAAATGTGGGATCTCCCACATGGTCCACCGCCTTGCCTTGTCATATCCTCTCTGCCCCGGCTGCCCATCTCCACCCCTCCTACCAGTCTGGATGTATGTTTCTCTAACTCCTTGGTGGTTGGACTTCCATGTAAATGACTTTTTGGCAGTTCAGTTGCTCTTTGTTTTTAAATTGGTTGTTATTTTTTTTGTTGTTGTGTGAGGAAGTCAAGTGTTTCTGCCTATACCTCCATCTTGGCAGGAACTCCAGTTGAAGAATTTGGATAAAGGATATACAAGAACTGTTTGTATTTTTCTTACAACACTTCTATAAGTTTTATGTTATTTCAAAATTGAAAAATTTTTAAAACTCTGCTGTGGCTTCCCATTTCTCTAGAGTAAAGCCAAAGTTCTTAAAATGGCCCACCAGACCCTGTGAGATTTGGCCTTCCATTGAGTCTCTTGCCTCATCTTTCACTGCTTTTTTTCTCCTTAGCTCACTGTACTCTTTCCAGAAAGGCTTCAAGTGCCTTGTTGTGCTCTGGGTATTTCCCTTTGTCTGGAATGCTCTTTTCTTAGGTGTTCCTTGGCTCACTCTCTCATTTCTTTCAGGTGTCTGTTCAAATGTCATTTAGTCAGTGAGGATATCCATATCACCTTATTTAAAGTTGCTTTTTCCATCCTTCTTCCAGAAATTCTTTCCCACTTCATTTTTTTCTGTGGCATTTATCACTTACTAATATGTACTTTATTTATGTTTTCTTGTTTGTTTTTCATCTACTCCCATCAAAACATAAACTTTATAAGGAGACAGAGTTATCTTTTTGTTCACAGCTGAATCCCCAGCATCTTAGAATTAGTGAATGTTCCTGACCAAATAAATTACAAAAGAATAGCTATTAATAGCTAAAACTTATAAACTTATTATGTACCATGCAATGCTCTAAATGCTTTACATATATTGTCTCATTGATTCCATAAAAGTACTATAGATGGATATCTTCATCTTCATCATCATCATCATCATCATCATCATCATCATCATCCCCATTTTGCAGATGAAGCTGAGGCAGTGAGACATGAGGGAACCCAATCTGGATTCAGAGTATATTTTATTTTTTAAAAGATTTTATTTGTTTATTTTTAGAGAAAGTGGAAGAAACATAGGAAGAGAGGTAGAAAAACATCAATGTGTGAGTGAAATATTGATGGGTTGCCTCTTGAACACTCTAACTGGGGACCTGGCCTGCAAACCAGGCATGTGCCTTGACTGGGAATTGAACCAGCAACCTTTTGGTTTGCAAGCTGGTGTTTAATCCACTGAAACACACATAAATACACTCAGCCAGGGTAACTACTATGCTGTGCCACCTCACTTGTGATGTGATACATTTTGTATCATGTTTAAAAGCATACACATTTATTTGGTGTTTAAGAACTTGTAGTATTATTACATAAAATGTTGTTAAGGGATGCCCACATGTGTAGCAAAAGCGTGAAGGTATACATGGTAATGACAACCAGCAAACTGGATGGTTGTGTTTAAGATAACAATAAGTATGATCAAATTTGTCCTGACTTCCGGCCAAGATGGAGGCATAGGTGGAAGCACTGTGCCTCCTCTCACAACCAAGATTAAGGACAACAAATATTTATAAACAATAACAACCAGAACACAGAAAATTGAAAAGCGGAAGTCCACGGACATTCAACCCAACTGGTAAGAGGGGTGGAGTCCGCAGGCGGCGGAGAGAGAAAGTGGCAGGAAAAAAACGAGGTGGCAGCCAGGCTCAGGCGCGCCGGGCGGCCCTAGGTGGCATGGAGCTTGCAGACCCCAGACCCAGGGAGGAGACGGGAGGAGACGAGCAGAGCACGCAAGGCACACAGGGCAGTTAGCCAACTGTGGACACATATTCGCGTGCAGATAAACTAGGCAAGACTGGGCAGTGAGACGGACCGCACAGCCCAGGGCCCCAGGGACGGGAAATAAAGCCTAAAGGCACCTATTGGAAAGGTGCCGGGAGAGGCTCCCAGCCTCACAGGAGAGGTCGCCGGGGAGA
>PVKM010051151.1:0-10536 GCA_004027735.1 Carollia perspicillata
CTTTTTGGGGGGTGTGGGGGAAGGTGGCCTGAGAAGTGACTTTTGACCCTTTGTCCTCATTAGAGGAGAATCCATGCAGAGACACAGAGCGAATAGAAATAGCCACTTAGTACCTCGCGTTTCTTTAGCATTTTCCTACGCATAATATGAGCCTGGTACTTTCTCACACGCATGTGGAAGTGTGTGGGGTGTTTCTCTCCCTTCCAAGTACGAACCAGGCCCAACCCTGCTTAGCTTCTGAGATCAGACGAGAGCGGGTGTGTTCAGGGTGGTATGGCCGTAGACTTGGGGTGTTGTTCTTTACAAAAATAACTTAAAACCCTCTTATAGCCCCTTTCTTCTGTAACCTAGTAATGTGCTTTTGTAACCGGAAGACACCAGTGTTTGGGCTGCCTGTCACTACCAAATCCAATACGCAATGACAGCAACCGAATCTTTGTGGGGTGCTTTACTCAGATGGCCGGCGATCTGAGGAGATGGTGGGTTCACACCCTAACAAACCGTCTTGCCTTCTCTTTCCTGGACAGAATTTTTATAAGGCGGGGGTGAGTGGATAAACAAGGAGCGGTGAGGGCTTTGACATTCAGGGAGGATGAGGTGAGCGAAGCTCCAGCATTCCTCTTCCGGGCAGTGGGCTGTTCCCAGGGGCGGGTGGGTGGTCATCTGCGCTCCTTGGAACACGGAAGGTCCGGATGTCCCCAGGCACTGACCTTCTAGCAGGGCCCCAGGAGGCCGGCTGTTTCCCAGGAGCCAGGATGGGCCTTATCTGTCGTTTCTGGAACAAAAGCTTGAACATCCACATTACTTGCTAGACTTACAACTTTTTACCTTAAGCTAAAATCTTCTAAGTCTTGAGTCCTGTATCACTTTCAACGTTTTTGGGTATTCATAATATTTACCCCGATTTTTAACAGCTGTATAATACTTCACCACACAGGGATGCTCTGTGACTCATGTCACCGGTTCTCCTGGTGGGCAGGCCTCTCCTGGCTCCTAGAACCACTCTTGGCGCGGCTCACCCGTCCCCTGTGCGAGGTGCCCGTGCTGTCCACCTGCGCAGCCCGCCCGTCTTCTAGTGCCGGGTTCCGCCCCCCTCCCCACTCTCTTCTCAGGGTGCTCCAGAATTCATCTCCACCCCACAGTTCTGTTCTCTGAGTCTGTGCCCCCTCTGCCCACTGCCTGTTCACAGTCACGCCCAGGGCACATTCCTCGAGTCAGATTGGAAAATTGTGCAACCTGAGGGCTGGCGCGAGAGGCTGGACCGCCCGCAGTGAGAGTCAGCACTGAGACAGGAGTCATGGCTGTGGATGAGTAACAGGGGCTTGGGACAACCCCCAGAAGCAGTCGGTGCCCTTGACTGTTAGTGTGTACATGAGTGTAGACATTGGTGCTCTGTTGGTGTGCTAGATATATTTCAGGGTGCCTGCCCCCCACACCTGAAGCAGGGAGCGGCCCCTCCTACCACGACCCCTGCTGCCCCGAGTGCTTGAATGCCAGGTGTGCAGGACAGATGCCCCCCTGGTCAAGTCTGGCTGGACCTGGCTGGGGGTGGAGTGTGTCCCCACAGCGGTGGAGGCGTGGTTAGAAAAGGATGGCGGGGCCGTTGAGGGAGCCGTCTGGGGAATTTGCACCGAGAGCCATCGTGGGGAGTTCACCATAGGCACCCGTGAGCTGAGGTGTTGGAGCACAGAAGCTGCTCGAGTACAGGAGGCTGATCCCCGAGGGGGGCGTGGAGCTGGCTGGTGGGGCTCAGCTTAGTGATTTTCTAGCTGACGTGCAGGAGATTGGCCTGTGTGTGTGTGTGTGTGGAGACCGTCGTGGTCATGGAAGATGGCCATCTCTGCTGCCAGCCGTGTCGCTTCCCTCACTGTCCACCCAGCCAGCCCTGCCCCCACAGCCACCCACCTTTTCCCACAGGAAACTGGCTGGGGACCTCCAGGACCCCATGTGCATGTTCGGGGCTTTCTCTGACCTTAAAGAAGTGGACGCTTGGAGCCACTTTCCTGCTGGACTTGCTGGCTCATTCACTCCTCACCAGTAGCACTTACTGAAGCACCTAATACGCCCCGAGTGCTGAACTCTGCTCAGGGTTTGCAGGCGGTAACACGATTGCCCACTGTCTAGCGATTCCACCCCCGAGAGGGTCACAGTGGCCTCGGCGGTCAAGGGAACACAGGGCAGAAGGCTGTGGCCCGTAGGGCCCAGCGCAGAGAGGGGGGCAGTGGGTGGGGGTTGGGAGAAGAGGAGCCTTCGTGTCTGCACCAGGGGGTGAGCTGGAGTAGAAGCTGCTCCGAGGAACCTCTGAAGACACCCCCACACAAGACCTGCACACCTCAGCAGCGGGGCAGCCCCATTTCCTAGCTCTGCCTCTCCACGGCCTGGGTGTTTAGAGGCAGGGTGGGCACACGGACCTGTCACGAGCTTCCTGAAGCCTCGGCCAACCGTTCACATCCAGGTCTGGTTCCTGATGCCCCGGACAAGCCCCTCTCGGTCTCCTGCATCCCCTGCGGCCCTGGCGAGCGGACATCCCGATGCTGCCTGAAGGAGCCTCCCAGCGTTTTCCAGGAAGGACCTGGACTTAGTGTCCTCTTCCTGAGGCCGTGGGAGCACCGAGAGGGACACAGGAGGAACGCTGCCAGCTTCCCGGAGGAAGAACAGACTGAGTACGACGCTGGGGGCGGCCGAGGAGTTATTCTGTTCCTCCTGCTGCGAGGGTGGCGGCGGCCAGTCAAGAGGGGGTTGTGAAATCCGGTAGCGAGACCTCTCAGCTGGACCGAGGATCTGGAGAAACTGGGGCACCCTAGGTGCAGGCACGCAGCCTAGAATAGTCGGAGCAGCAGCCGTTATGAAACGCATGCCCGCGGGACAGAACAGGCGTTGGCTGGCTCTGGGTGATGGTCCTTTCACCGGACTCACTCAGAGCCTGTGGTGCCCGGGCCACCTCGCTGGGCCGTGGGGCTGCCCTCGTGGTAAAGAGCGGCCGCCTGACACCGAGCCTGTCTCTGTCCTCTCCGAAACAGGGCAGAAGGGAACAGTGGTCAGCAGACCTAGGGGGATCACGGGGCGAGCGTTGACAGGCAGGTCATCTGACCTCACCTTTTAGTTTTTCTTCCCTCCGGCAAACAGGGGGTAGATGTTGGCACTCAGAGTCCGTGGGAAGCATTTTCTATCGGGTTTGCCGCCTTGAAGCCTGGCGGAGCTGGGGGAGGGTCTGTTACTGCAGCGGTGGGTCCGGCTGCCTTGCCTTCCAGATGCTGCTTCCTTGCCATCTTTGGATGGGGCGAGGGACATGAGGGGGCGGGCGTGCCTCTGGGACGTGATCCCTGCCCTTCCTGGGAGAGGAGGTGGGGGTGGTGGCCCCAGGTGCGTGACAGGAGAGGAGGGGCTGAGATCGAAGAGCAGGGAGGTGTGGCCTTTCCTTTGGTCCTAGTCCCCTGCTTGTCGTGCCGTGGAAGAGCCAGGGACAGACCTCCTAGCTCCCCTGTGGCTTAAAGGACCCAGGCAAGGGCAGCTGGAGGGTGTGTGGTTTCAGGTGAGGCGAGGACCAGAGGTCGGAAGCAGGTGGGAAGAGAAGGACTTCTCGGTTATGGCAGACAAGTTAGAAACAACCTAAACATCCACATCCTGGGAATGAATACAAGGCAGTGTAGCCCTGTGATGGAATACTATACATTGGTATGAAGGGAAAGCAGTAGGATTCTATTCCTTCTCAAAAATATTGGAGAGGAAAGCCAAGGGACATGTTTGGGATGGTAATGTTTATGCAAAAGTAGGCTGAGCAAATTTCCAGTGGTTATACACGTATACATCTGTATGTCGGTGTATTTCTTTAAAAGCCTGGAGCATACGGACGGCCCCGAGTCACAGCCGTGCCTCTCTGTGGGGAAATGACAGGGAGTAGGGTTAGGGCTGGTGGTCAGAAGAGACCGAAGGCTTGTAAAATTTTAATTAAACGTCATAAGTGAATATTCTAATTGGTTGAACACTAGAATGTTGAAATATTTTGAGGGCATAGTTTAGTAGTCCTCTAGGTGGCAGCTTCAACACTCAGTAAAGAGCGGATTAGGCAACCACTGGGCGGAGGGACCCAGCCCAGGGGCTCCATAGGGAAGGGCCCGGCAGAGCACAGAGAGGCAGCCCAGTGACTCAGCCGAGCAGATGCCCCCAAGATCAAAATCCAAAGTCCGTTCGAGAAGAAGTGAGTCAGGACTTCTTCGCAGTCTGCTTGGCTGGTTCTGCAGCTGGTGGTCACACCTTTTTAGAAGCGGTATCAATAATTTAACTATTATTAGTCATTGTCTTTAGACCAGCTCTATTTTAAGTACTGCTAGGGATTTGAATGAAGGAATGAATGAGTTACATTTTTGTTCTTGAACTTGAAACCAGTCCAGGTTCTCCTCTCCTCTCACCTGACTGAATTTGGTCTTCCTGCTTCTTGCCTCCAGCGTCCAGTCTTGCCCTCCACTCTGTCCTCCTCCTGTCCCAGGGCGATGACTCAGAAGCACAAATCTGACTCGTGTCCTCGCTCTCTGAGCTCAGCCTCTCTCCACCTCCCCTGTCTCCGGTTCCCCTGGGACACTGGTGTGCCCTCCAGTCATGTGACAGAAGACCTTGGCAAACTTTGTGCTCATGCAGGACCAGAGAGGCCAAACTCGGATGTCACTGCTTTTGGGAAGCCTTTTTGGTCTTGTGTTCTCCTTCTGAACAGTTAGAATTTTGTACTTTGCCCCTCACTGCCTTCCCACACTGTTGTAGAATGATAATTAGTGGTGTGTGTTTCCTTTGGGATTGTCAGCTCAGGATAAAACTATGTCTCATGTATTCCTCCCTCACAGTGTCTGTCCTGGCACCCATCATATAAAAGGTACTCAAAATACGTTGGTTGAGGCCCTGGCCAGTTAACTCAGTCGGATAGGCATCATCCCAATACACCAAGGTTGCAGGTTCAATCCCTGGTCAGGGCACATACAAGAAGCAACCAATGAATGCATGAATAAATGGAACAACAAATCACTGTTTCTCTTTCTCTTAAAAAAAAAAAGATAAATGAACAAAATACATTGCTTGAAAGCATAGTGTTTGTCCTAGTTGTCTTTGCTATGTAACAAGTTACTCCAAAATTTGGCTTAAAACAGTCATTTTATTATGCTCAAGGAGTCTGGGTCAGGAGCTCTTGTGGGCACAGCGGGGATGGCCTCTCTGCTCCGCAGTGTCGGGGTCTCTATTGGTAACGCTCCCAGGCTGGGAGGCGGCTCGCAGCTGCCCCAGGAGCTGTGTGGAGGCCTGTTCACACACAGGGCTGGCGGCTGGTGCTGGCTGTCGATTCTGAGCTCCACCAGGCTCTCCACATGCCTCTCCACGGGCCTCGGGCCCCTCGCAGCCTGGCAGCCTCAGGACACAATGGCACAGGGCACCAGGTAGTAGTGTGGAAGCCGCATCCCTTTATATGACCGCGCCTCGAAGATCACACGGTGTCACAAACCTGCCCCGATTCAAAGGGAAGGGAATAAACTCAGCCTCTTGGTGGCACAGCCATGTTGCAGAGCTGGTCCAGCTCCTGGTCCAGAGCTTGTGGAACAGGAGACATTGCACTGCCGTGTTCGGGAAATACAGCTGCCCTGGCGCGTGGGAGACGCCAGGTCCCCAGCTGGAGCTGATATCCACACCACTGCGTCACTGTGGTTGGTGGCTTCATGCTTCCTGAGCACTAACTATGGGCTGGGTATTAAACGTAGCAACTCATTTATTCCTTCATCAACACTATGAAGATTACATCACTCCGTAGGTGAGGACCCTGAGGCACAGAGAGGTCAAGTAACCAGCCAAGGCCTCGCAGCAACTACCTACGCTGTGAGAGGTCAGGGAGAGAGAAGATTCCAGCATTATCTCCATCCTTCATGTCTGCTGTTATGTTGCGGCATCACACTTACCAGCTGGGAGTTGATGGCTGTTTCAAGGGATGTTTTTATGGAAACAAATGGAAATAAGGACCCAGAAGCACGTTCTGGTGCCCATGGCCCGGGGAAGCTGAGTTGCGAGCTGTCCTGGCTCGGCAGCTCCCCTGTGTGTGGACCTTGGTTGGGCTGCCCCTGGAGGGCTGTGACATTGACCTAGGGGCCTTCTTTATGAAGGTGCTTCTCACGGTGCCGGCACCTGCGGCCCAGCTCCACTGACGGCCCGCTCCGTGCCGCAGGTTCTGCAGCTGCGACGTGACGTCCCCTAGAGGGCAGCCCTTGCAGGGTCACTGTGAGCATTAAATTCCATCCACACGAAGCCTGTGGAACAGGCCCAGCGCATGCTGGCTGTCATTGCTGGTCAGGGCCACACTTTGTGTCTGTCTGTCTGTCTGTCTGTCTGTCCCCTGGTCCAGAAAGCTTCTTCGAGCCCATTCCACTTCTTATCCTCCCTTGGCTGAAAGCTGAAAAGCACGGATTCCTAGCCCTTGTCCCTGGGGTGGCTTCCTCACTGCTCTCCCGGGAGCCTTTATGTTTGGGGAGGCACTTGGCTGCCTGGTCTGCCAGGTGCTGTCCCCTGAGGCCCTCAGGCTCCCTGTCACCGTGTGCAGGACCGGGCTGGCAAGAGAACTTGTCGGTGGTTTATCGTCATTTATCTCTGATCACTGCCGACCACGTTCAGTAGGAGCCGCAGCCTACGCTGACTGAGTCGCGTTCTTGGTCCTGGAGAAAGCGACTTCTTCGCCTTGGAGGTCGTTTCCTTGTCGGTGACGAAGTCGTCCCATTGGGTCGCTTCGAGGACAGAAGGAGACAGTGCCCGCACAGCAGTTCGGGCAGCGCCAGGCACACCGACGGGCGGGTACCTTCACTCCTCGTTTCGAAACAGCTCCTGCCTGCCCGGTGTTAACACGTGGAAAAATGGAGGAAAGGAACGGGGGCCGGGGAGGGTCACCCACACTCAGAACTCGGTGATTCATGCCACTTTCATTTGTGTTCAGTTTGCTGATTTTCTAAGGGTGGCGTTTTTTTTAACGTAAAATTTTACTGCAGACACAATTTAGCATTTTTTAACTGAAATTTGAATATTAATATTCTTCTTAATGCTTTCATACTTACAAAGATTTTTCCTATTTGGGGTAGCTGTCTCACATTGGTAGAGATAAGACGAAATTTAAAAATATTCATTTAGTGACTTTTGTGGTATTACTTGATCTCTAGGGTGACCTGTGAGATTGTCCGGCACATTACATGATTCCCATTTTACAGATGAAAAAAATACACTGGAGTCCCTCACGGAATTTGTGACACCTGGGTGCTGACCGCGCTTGGGTGGCAGTAAAGGCCGCAGCTGGCAGAGTGGATGTGGAGTGGCGAAGTGGTGGCTCCTATGGCTCCGTGACTCACTCTGTCATGCACCTGGAACGTAGAAATTGGATTCCGTGCCAAGAGCTGTGGGCCCCTGAGCCCTGGCATGTTCCCCCAAATGCATGAGAAGCTGGCTCCCACAGGCGCAGCCACCCCTCCCTGATCACTAAGCCCTGAATCACGCCGCCTCTAGCCAGGGTCGTCTGGAACTTCGCATGAAGGAAGAGGGGAAGCGGACTTGGACCGGCAGTGTCTTGAAGAGCCAGTTAAGGGACATCACAAGTTCGTTTCTGCGACCGGGGACTTGCCTTTCCCACTCACCACTTCCTGTGTAAATGATCCTTAGTCTTGTTTGTTTTTGTTTTTGCCTTGAGTCTCTTTGAGAATCTTTCAAAATGCATGGACCTTTTTCTTGAAGGACACACACATGTACATGTAATATAATTTTTAATTTAATCTTGGGACTCACAGGTATCTCTATCAGTCACATATTGGCAAAAACAAATTTCTTAAAAGTTAAGGACTAAAACAACAGTAGATCCGTCTTGATTTTATTATAAAGCTAAAACTACTCCAAAAAAGTCTTTGAAAAAGTCTGGATTGGAGAAACTGCTCCCCGAAGTTGAGAGGAAGGTGCAGAGATTTTCCTTACACCACCAGCCGCACACACGCACAGCCTCCCCATCATCAACGTCACTCACTGGAGTGGTGCTTTTTTTTCCCCCCAAAGATTGAACATACAAGGGCACCATTGTAATTGCCCAAAGTTCATTGCTTCCCCTGGGGTTCACTCTTGGTGTGCTAGTACATTCTGCAGGTTGGGGACACATTTATAATGATATGTACCCCTCACTATATCATAGAAAGTAGCTTCATTGCCCTAAAACCCTCTGTGATCTGCCTATTGGTCGCCTCGACCCTGCAACCACCGGTCTCTTTGTCGTCCCCACTGTTTTTGCCTTTTCCAGAGTGTCCCGTAGTTGGACTCACGCAGTGTGTGGCCTTTTCCGATTGGCTTCTTTCACTTAGTGATGTGCATTTAAGTTTCCTCCATGTCTTCTCATGGCTTGATAGCTCCTTTCTCTCTGGCGTCGAATATTATTCCATGATCTGGAGCGGATGGGCCAGTCTACCTGTCTCTTCACCTGCCGAAGGGCATCTTGATGCTTCCGGGTTTTCACAAAGATGAATGGAGCTGCTGTGAGTGTCCAGGTGCAGGTTTTTGTGTGGACAGAAGATTTCAGCTTCTTTGGGTAAATGCCAAGGAGCACACTTGCTGAATTGCGTGGGAAGAATGTATTTAGTTTTGAAGGATACCGTGAAACCGTCTTCCAGAGCGTCTGCACCCTTCTCGTTGCTGCCAGTGACGGAGGAGCGCTCCTCTGGCTCCGTGTCCGGCCAGTACTCAGTTGCCGGGGTTCTGGAGCTGGGCCATTCCGATGGGTGCGAAGTGGCGTCTTGTCGCTGTGATTGGCATCTCCCCGATGACATCTGGTGGAGAGCCTCTTTCCATATGCTTCTTTGCCATCTGCATATCTACTCTGATGGGGTGTCCATTGAAGACTTTGCCCCGTTTTTTTAATCGGGTTTTTTTTCTTACTGTTGAGTTTGAAGCCTGCATTGTATATTTTGAATAACAGTCCTTCATCAGATGCGCCTTTTACAAAAATTTGCCTACCGTCTGTGGCTTGTCTTCTAATTCTCATGATATCGTCTTTTGCAGAGCGGAAGTTTTTACCTCTATTTATTGATTTTTTTTTTTTGAGAGAGAGAAACAACCATCTGTTGTTCCATCTTTGATGCACTCATTGGTTGTTTCTTTTATGTGCTTGACCAGGGAGTGGTCATGCAAACTCGGCGTGTTAGGACAATGCTCTAACCAACCGGGCTACCTGGCCAGGGCCACGGGTTTTTAATTTTAATAAAGTCCTGTTTATTAATTCTTTCTTTCATAGATTGTGGCTTTGGTATTGGGTCTAAAAAGTCATTACCATACCCAAGGTCATTTGGGTTTTTCCCTATGTTTTCTTCTAGGAGTTTTATCGTTTTGCATATTACCTTTAGGTCTGTGATGTATTTCGAGTTAATTTTTATGGACTATATAAGGTCTGTGTCTGGGTTCTTTTTTTATACATGAATGTCTTATTCTTTGGACACCATTTGTTGAAGGGATGGTCTCTGCTACACTGGAAGTCGTGAAGTCGGGTGGCTTCAGCCTTCCAACTTTGTTCCTCCTTTAATACTGTGTTGCTTATTCTGGGTCCCGTGCCTCTCTCTATAAACTCCAGAGTCAGTTTGTAGGTATCCATAAAATAACTTGCTGGGAATTTGATTGGGATGGTACCGAATCTATATACTGAGTTGGGAAGAACTGACATCTTGATAATATTCGGTCTTCCTGTCCAGGAACATGGGCTAACCCTTCGTTTGTTTAGTTCTTATTTTACTTCGCTGGTTTTCATCCTGGAGATTTATATATGTTTGGTTAGAGTTGTAGCTAACCATTCTTTTTTAAGGGCATCAGTGTAAAAGGTACCGTGGTTTTAATTTCAAATTCCATTTGTTCATTGCTGGTATATAGGAAATCAGTCGACTTTTGTATACTGACCTTTATTCTGCAATTTTGTTATAAATCCCTTATTAGCTCCAAGAGAGTTTTTTTGGTCAATTCTTTCAGATTTTTTACATAGGCGATCATGTCGTCTACAGACAAAGACTGCTTTGTGTCTTCCTTTCCGATCGGTGTGTCTTGTATTTGCTTTTCTCGCCGTACTTACCAGCAAAGACTCGTAGCATGATGTTGACAAGGAAGCGTGAGAGCGGAAATCCTTGCATTGTACCTGATCTCGGTGGAAAAGCTTTCTTACCGTCAAGTATGACGTTAGCCGTGGGGGGTTTTATTTATTTATTTTTTGGGGTAGCTAGTCTTTATCAGGTTGAGAAAGTTTCTCTTTATTCCTCGTTTACTGAGAGTTTTCATCATGAATGAATGCTGAACTTTGTTGAATGCTTTTTCTCCATCTTTCGATAGCATCCTGTGAGTTTTCTTTCTTAGTCTGTTGATGCGATGGATTGCTTTAAGTGATTTTTGAATGTTGAACCAGCCTTGCGTACCTGGGATAAATCCCATTGGTGACGGTGTATAATTCTTTTTATACTTTTTGGATTAGATTTGCTAGTGTTTTGTTGAGGGGTTTTGCATCTGTGTTCGTGAAAG
>PVKM010051152.1:0-10541 GCA_004027735.1 Carollia perspicillata
TATATTATGTTTTAGTTCCTTGTGTGAGCTTGAGCAGAGAAACATACATGTAACTTTATCAGATATATTGTCATCGTATTCAGGTTTCAATGTTGTTATTTTTATCTTTCACAATTTAATATAATTGAAAAGAAATGATGTTTCATGTTGAAAACCAATTGTATGTTCATACATGACTATATTTCCTGCTATAGGGTAATGTCCCCAAGAGGAATTAAATTGTTTGGGACACTTAGTAAATCTCTGATATGTGAGGGAAAAGTAAGAATTACAACACTTTGGATATTTTTTAAAATTCTAGAAAGATAGTCAATGCTTTAAAGAACAGAAAAGACAATCAGGAATTAATCAGAGACCTTTAACAGAGAAGGTTGTGTTAAATGGTGTGATATGGAATTACAGTAAAATAAATGAAAAGACAAATAGTGGGGAAATTATGCTAAAGGGAGTTTATTATTAGCATAGGTGTGATGTTAATCATGGCAGGCTAATTAATACAAAAAATAATAAAAATGCCCCCTATGACTTCATACGCATCAAAGGATGAATTGCTTCCTATGGTCGGCTGGGGTTCTGCTCCACATAGTCACTCAAGGGTCCAGCTGACATAGGCTTTGTCCACTTTGTACCTGAAACATACTTTGCAATTTTACATTGGATCATTGGGACATACAGTCTCCCTAATATTTGTAGCAGGAGAAGGGAGCTCAGGAACCAAATGTGGAATTATCTGAGTCAGGACTAGTCACCTGTCTTGGCCTCACCAAGTATTGGTATGGAAAATCAAGAGGAGAAAATGGAATATTTGGTGAGCACTACCCTGATTTCCATAGGTACCCTATTTAACACTTAAATTTAATTGTAGCTTTCATAGTGTATGGCAAATCCAAAATAAAAGATGGTTTAGGAAATGTTATAATTGTTTACAGAGTGGCTACATTCAATATACAAGATATGGCTAAGTTTTTGGCTTAGTCACAGCTAGCTATCTACGTTTGTCTTCTTCCTCCCTCCTTCTCTCTCTCTCTCTCTCTCTCTCTCTCTCTCTCTCTTTCTCTCTGTCTCTTGCCCTCTCTCTCTCAAGAAATAACCCTTACATTTGTACAGAGCAGCTTAACATCTAAAATTGAGTATCACCTGGCAAAATTTATGAAACAATCTAAATGCTTGCTAAATTTACCCTTTTCTCTAACATCACATCAAAACTCTAAAATCTTATGCTGAGCCAAGATATGTGTTTGGACAAAGGAGAAAGAAAAGATATTACTGCCATTAGTCAGCCAAGAATTACTTCTCTAACATGCTTGGGAAACGGGAACTGCTGAGGTGGATCGTCCCACATCAAATGCCTCACATACTATTTAGACCTTGTCTGGAGTCTGTCACTTCCCAGAAATGATGCCGAAGAGTGGGGCCAGGTCCATGTGGTTCCAGGACTCACGTATTTCTCTTCTGCCCACCAATATTTCCCCTAAGCTATTAGAGGAGGAAGTGGTGTTAGTGCTCATGACTTTCCAAAACCTTTTTCTCTTCTGTTTTTTTACAAACCCTCTGTCACACACTAACAAGGATTTATGGTTTTGGAATTAAAACACCAAAAAATAGTGAAATCTACTTATGCTTTCCATCCTATCACATATATTCTCTAATATAATGAGAATCATTGAATTTGTGGAAATTTAAGAAAAGAATAATGGCAAAATGAAAACAAAAACCATAAGTAAACATCCCAAATTTGTATTAACTACATGAACAATCCCGGTGCCACTCTCTATTGTTTGTTCCCACATATAAAGTCATAACTTGTATGTGCTTCGTGGTCCTCTTTTTTTACCAGCTCATGTATTTCAGCATATGTAATTTTCCATCCTACTTCCTACTTTATATTCTGACACACTCCCATGAATCAATATCCAACTTTAAATGAGGCCCCTCCCTGAATATAACCTTCTTGATAAGACGTGACAGCTGAACACAGAGGGAGAGATGCCAGCTTCGTGCATGATTATACTGCCATAACGAGACAAAATCTTACCTTGTTTGTCATCACTGACACCAAATAATCTCTTTTCATATTAACAAATACTAAGATCAATATTTAAAAGTCCATATATATGTACTGTTGTGTGTGTATGTTTTTAAATTTAAGCACATAACTTTCCATTTATCTGTATTAAATTCATTGACATTTAGTTATTCATTTTAACATCCTAGTATTTATATTTTTTAAAGAAATAGATTTCCTCTAGACTATCATAACTCCTGTGTGTCTCACTACAAAAATTCACTATGTGGACTCTACTATCTTCTGAAGTAATTTTCCATTAACATATCAGAAAAGAAAGTGTCAATAGTAGTATATCAGTTGAATAGACATAGTTTATATATACATTATTACTTATGTTTTCTTTTAGTAAATTTAGGCTAACTTTTTATTATTTTATTTTCTAAAGATCGATGGGAATATTAATAATATTCTAGAATATTTTGGGATAAATTGTAAAGATTATTTGTCTATAGTTTTCAAAATTTATATTTATTAAACTAGGCAATATTTCTCAGTCTCAAAACTTAATGAACTTTTGCATTATCCATTAATGACTATAGTTATATGTATAACATATAGTTCTTAACGTATAAAAGTGGCTCAAAAATTGTTTAGATAGAAGAATAGAGAAAGAAAGGGAAATTATTTTTAAATAAGTTGGAAGGGATCCTTCAAATAATGTATTCTTTCCACTTTCTGGGATTAAAATAATAAAACAGAATACTTGAAAGATAGTCACAAACCCTCTGCTGGAAACTAAATAATGAAGTAGTTGATTTCAAAAGAACTTGTAATATTTTCAAATATAAGAGCAATGTAACATTTCACTTCTCACTGATTTAGTTATATAAATATCACTTTTCTATTACCATTATTTATGCTGTGTTTATTTAAATAAAATTTAACACAGTTGAAAACTCTTTAACTTTTTCAATTAATGGTTTCAATTTTGTGATTATTGGAGTATGCAATTGTAAGAACACATAGACATGCAGCCTGAGACTTATTAGCTAATTAATACACATTTGTCAAATAAATTAGTGATCTACAAATGGCTTTTTTCAGAAAATCAACAGTGTCAACTCAAGCAAATCACTTAATGTTTTAATGATTCTTCCTCTTTTCTGAAAAGCAAATATAAACACTCCTGTTTTATTTAAATCTTTGAGTCTGTAACTAAGGTATATGAAAGAACTTACAAATTTAACTTTAAAACTTATTTTTCACAATTCCTTAATAAGACAATACAACTCTATATCATTCCTATTTTATAGTCAAACTTCCTGTATAAACTGTCTATATTTATTGTCCTCTACACTTGAACTGACTGAAATCTATTCTTTCCTACTTTTTAATTATTTTGTTCAGTGCCTTCATAAGCTGCTTTCATTGGCCTATTCCTTAAGTGATGGTATCCCATACAGTACGATGCTAAACCCATCCTTGTTTCACATAAAAGTAAAAACAAAATATACCCTTTAATAATATTATCTATTTCCATAACATCAATTATTATTTATGAGAGATTAGTGCCATGTACATATCTACAGTCCAGGCATTTCTGAGGATAAGCTTATTATCTTTATATGCTGGGACTCTCTCAGTGAATGTTGTAAGGCATCACATAGAATATGAAACCCTGAATCACTCCTGAATCCAGAAAGCAGAAATGATTGAGATATTTGCAAAGTGTAGGCAAGACATAGTTTTAAGCACTCAAAAACATGAGAGGAAGATTAGAATCTTAAGATTTAAAAATAGAATTATGACCTATTGAATGGCTTAAGTATAAATTTTAGGAATGAAAGGTATAGCGATCAAAATATGAAGGGAGAAAAGCTGCTTTTAATAAATGGGTTAAGTGGCAAATTCTACTGAGATGCAGACAGAATCAAAGATTTGAAAACACATTTTATGGACTCACACAAATGCAACACAGAGGCATTTATATGGAACATGTGTATATATGTGCATATATAGATGTTTGCAAATGTAAGTATTCATAATGCATATAAATATATTAATTAAAAATATATAGGACATAGAGGTAGAGTATAAGTTCCTATCAAATATGTAACAGAGGTTCATGGAGAGAAAAAACAAATAATTCAGTTGAGAACTTTTTGAAAGATAATGGCAGCATGATTTCTGTTGCCTGATACAAAAACATAACTGGTACTCAGCTTGTTCTCCTAACACAAACAATTTTAATATAGGACAAAATATATGGAGCGACTCTTTTAGACGTTTGTATTTAGGCAGCTCAATTCCTAGGCACTTTCCATACACCAGAGCAGGAAGGTGGAGTCCCAGCAATGTCTGGCAGACCCACTAAGATGAGGAGGCACAAGCCAGAACTTGAGGTTGTTGAAGTGACTCGTGAGGCCACTAGAGAGGAAACCTCTGTGAAACAACATGGACTAAAATTTTGCATCATGTGTTTTGCATGTCTTGGGCCAAAGATGTGGAAGAAAATTCATAGCACAAAACTCTAAGGAGCGCAGAAGAAAGTAACTCCTTTGGATCTAAGAGTTGAACAGATTTGCCCTAAGTTGGGCAAGGCTGGGCGATGTTGAAGTTGAAGTCCAGTGGTATTTGAGATTCCTCATTGAGCAATTCAGTCATCTAGATGATCTCTTAAGTTCACACCTTATGTGGTACTTCCAAAACTGTGTCACGGTCTACAGCAAAAGACAAAGGCCAGGTGTCCGAGCCTTCAAGAGAATCTAAGTCTGATGGAGGAAAAGCCAGCAATGTAACTGGTTATCAGAAAAACATTCAACACCAGACCTCTTGCACCCATTCACAGTGTCAATCACATAATAAAAATTAATAACAAAGAACCAGATGTTGGAAATAGCAGATAAATAATGTAGAACAACTGTTATAAATATGTTCAGGAACTTAAGGAAAATATTGATAATGAGTGAACACATACAGATCTCAGCAGAGGAATGAAAATTATAAAAATAAACCAAAAAGAAATGTAAGAACAAAAAACTGTAGTAGCTAAAGTGATAATAGAAAAGTATAATCCTTCCAGTGCTGGCAAGATTTTGAAACAACGCAAACTCTCATGCACTAGAGATAAGAAGGTAACTAGTGCACCACTTTTGAAAATGATTTGGCAGGTTTTTTTAAACGTTAATAACATAAACACATATTACCCAGCAACTTCACTCCTAGATATTTACCTGAGTAAGAAAAATGCATTTATACACAGAGACTTGCATACAAATATTCATAGATGCTTTATCTGAAATAGCTCCATACTGGAATGATTCCTAATATCCATTAACAAGTAAATAAAAAAATATTCTGCTATATCAATAAAGTGCAATGATACTCAGCAATAAAACTTGAATTAACTATTGAGATACATAGCAGTTTATATCATTCTCAAAATTATTGTATTGAGTAAAAGAAATCGGACAAAAAGTCAATTGCTTGGATTAAGAGCAACATAGGAGAGGTGAGGAGAAATGGTGATTTGAAGATAGATGAATAAAAAGTATCCTAACTGAAGAACAGAGAGGGGGACAAAGTAAGGAAGGTATGAACTGTGGGATGGTACATTCACAAGTGTTAACTCTTCTTACTTGAAGAAATACAATGACAGCCTGATGGAAGATTAACAGGTGAATAATGTTAGCTTCTAATTCATCTATTCCCGCAGCTATAAACTTACAATTACTAATCAGATCTAGCTTCAGAAAAACATAATTTATAACTTTCTTTTAGTTCTTTTATTAAAAGTATTTTATCTTTTAAACATTATTGTGCTGAGCAATTGAAGAAAATCACCCAAATATTAAATGCTTTTATTGTTAGTCGCAATTTTTACAAACAAGTTTAATGATTCAAAGCTCTCCCAGGAATCAAACTATGAAATTAGCTCCCAAATAAATTTGCTGAAAATCAGAACACTTTCATACATATTTAAGTTACTAGACTTTGACACACTTTTCACATCATTTGCCAAAAAAAAGTTTATGTCTTTTTTCCTTGTAAGCTAGTATCCCTGAGGTCTATTTTGGATAACTAGACATTGTTTATCTTTGTCTTTCTTACTTTTTGACTGATGAACTTTTTAACACTAATGAAAATGTTGATGTGGTGGGTATCCATAATTTGAGTGTTCATATCAGATTTATTTCCAATTATAAGTTCATGGAAGGAACTAAAATTCACCATGAAACAAAAAATATTCACTAATGAGCTGACCACAATAAAAGCTAGTTTCCATTCAAACATACTTGTTGTTTAACATTAGTGCTTTTTTTACCTTTACAGGCAATTTTACAAAATAAATATCCTGTTAATTGAAAAACTGTAAATAAATTACAAACTCAAGTAGTTTATTTTTAAGTAGATGAAATACTTCATAAAGTTGATTACAATGTTTTTGAAACTATTTTCGTAAGCAAACCCATGGTGATAATCAGCTGCAACGTGCTGGTTCAGTATCTACTCAGACGCTGCATCTCCGTGCCCGACTGGTTGTGTAAATATTTTGCATAAAAACCGTATCGAAGCCTCAAGATCTGGCAGAGATAAACTAGTTATCAACTGAAAAAGGAAATTTGCACAAATATGATGATAGATGATATTCAAAAGAAAATGATTATCATATCAATACATTAAGAGTGGTCCTTGGAAACAGAGATGAAGCCTGGGATAGTTTTACATAAATGACCTGGTTAGTGATCATATTTTGAAAGCCTCTTGTAAAGAGGTGATTTATGTTACAATTACACCATTTTGTCTGAAAAATTACCCACAAAATCAACCCCATTTCTTTTTATTCATTCATTATTCAGTCATTTATGCAACATGTAATCATAATTTGGAGACACATTATGTTAAGTATATACCGTTGCATTCACAGAAATAATTTTTATCACATGTAATTTCATTCCGTTTGTCTGCTTTATTATCTATTATAAAATTTTGACTTTATGCCAAAGGACTTACTTTAAGTGAACTTTTCAAAAAATTATTTTTCATAATTGGTAAAAACCTTCTCAAATGACAAACTGTGATAAATAAGCTAAATGTAATATTAAGAGTTCAAGGGGAGAATGTTCAGGTCAGTGCTACTCCACATACCACTACCTCATTCTAAACTAGATGATCCCTGGCTGCTGTGGCTCAGTGGACTGAGCACCAGCCTGTGAACCCAAGGGTCATAGGTTCAATTCCTAGTTTGGGCACATGCCTGGGTTGTGGGCCAGGTTCCATTGAAAAAATATAATTTAAAAGAACTGAAAAAAATATAGTCTGACAGCAGAGCATGGGGAGGTTTGTACTTAGAACTTGGGTTTTGGGTGTGTCTGTGGCCCTGTAGGGAGATCCTCAAATGCAGGGGAGGATCCCAGAGGTTTGGGGTAGCCTTCTTGCTTCCTACGACAGATAGAAGAAAATGCTTTCTTCAGCTTACTTCATTTTCCTTTTCTTCCCCTCAGTCACTGTGGTCTTCAGAGAGAGAAGTGGTTCCTCCAGCTGCAGCATGCATGGCCAGGCAGACCGTAACCCTTTGCCTTCACCTGCTTTGCCAGAAAGGTTGGGCTGGCTCACTGCTTATTCTCTGTCATCACTGGCTACAGTGGTCCAAACTGCCCCACTTCGGGTACAGAGATGACTGGATCTCTTGGGTGTCCTGGTGTGTCTGGTTAGTTGTAAATCAAAAGGGAGAGAAAAAACAAGTTATGCCAGCATATTGCTGACATAAATATTGTTTTTAAAAATTCACATTCATACGTCTTGCCTGCTAGAATGGCTATTACCAACAAGATAAGTAATAGCAAGTGCTGGGGAAAATTGGGGGTAGAGAGGAACCCTTATTCACTGTTGGTTGGAATGTAAATTGGTATAGCCACTGAGTTGGAAAACAGTGTGGGCACCTCAAAAATTAAGAGTAAAGCTACCACAAGACCTAGCAACCCCTCTTTTGGATGTCTACTTGAAAATTTTGAAAACATTTATTCATAAAGATATGTGTACCCCTATGTTCATTGCTGCATTACTTACAGTGACTAATGCATGGAAACAACTCTAGTACCCTTTGATGAATGATTGGGTAAAGATATGTTTCATACAAAAAATTGAATACTACTCAGAGATAAGAAAAAGTGAAATACTGCCATTTGCACAACACAGGTTGGTCTTGAGAATATCATAGTAAGCAAAATAAGTTGGACAGAAAAAACCCCAGAACCTTATGACTTCAATTATCTGGGATATAAAATGGAAAGCAATAAATAAATAAACAAAAGAAACAAATAAACAAAACTCAAACACAGACAACAGTATGATAGTTACCAGAGCAGAAGGGTGGTGAGGGGAGGAAGAAAAGGGTAAGGGGGTCAAATTCAGGGTGATGAATGGAAATTTGACTTTAGATGGTGAGCACATGATACAATATACAGATGGTGTATGATGGAATTGTATACTTGAAAATTCTATAATCTCTTTAACCAATACTACCCCAATAAATTTAATAAAGCTTTTTTAAAAAGTTGAATTTCAAAATCTAATATAATTAATTAGATTTACTTCCTATTAGAGATGATAAATTAAGCAACATATTTGCCTGAATTTTCTCCTACAATTTTACTAAAAGAACAGTAAAATAGCCACATAAATAACAATACATTCTTAAATATAAAAATAATAAAGGGAGAATGTACTTAAAAACAGTTTTGGAAGTTGAAAATCACATTGGGTAGTAGAAACTAATGTAGTAAATTTAAGAAACATATTGCTTTGAGCTATAACAGAAAAAGCAACAACATGACATGATTTTCACTGTAGAAGCCATCATGGCCTCAGAAATTGCTAGCTCTAAATGTGTGGGCAGAGATGGCTTGAGAACAAAAAGTCTGTTGACTTGTTGAGCTCCTTTTTTCTTAAATGGGTAGCCTCTTAGAGTCTTTCTTTATATTGGCAGAAAGCTGAACCTTTGGTCTTTGGAGAGGTGATGCAGAGGATCCAAATGGAGCACATCAGGAACATCTAATTTTAGGAGAACAGTACTGAATACGAAAGGATATGTTGAAAATCCACATGGTTACTGACAAAATTTACAGGTCCCTTCCCATCCTCATCTAATTTTTTTTTAAATTCAAGGAACTATTTAATATATTTTTAGAGGCCATACATTCCAATTTAATAACAGCAGATGTAAAAAAAAATTGTATGTCATGGGGCAGGGCTTATCTCTATAGGTAAAAAGAGAGTGTATTTATTGTCACCATAAAAAGATACAGAGGGATTCCTTATGTGTAGAAAGACCTTGGTTTTTACAAGGGAAAGGTGCATTTCACCCCCACAGTAGAGCTCGATAAAATGATAATGGAAAGTCTATGTTACAGTGGAAGAGCAGTCAGCACCATGGCGCATGTATAGCTCCCTGTGCCTCCTTTTCGGACTTCATCTCTTATTGCAGCCAGGCTTATACCCTCTGGGCAGAGAAGATAATTTTTATTGGGGAATTATAACCAGCCTGACATACACTTCTGAAGAAGCTGACAGATTATCTATTTGAAGTCTTCACTTGATAAGCCTTGCCTAAATATACCAAGCTTTGCTCAACTTTTTAGTGCCTTTTTAAAACATGTGCACAGCCATAAATCCTCAAATATTTGAGGAAAACTCCTGACAGTAAAATTAGGTACTGTGACAAAACTTCTAGGAAAATAAAATTGAATGACCAAATTAATTTAGGTCTTAGGGAGATGCAAAAGATAGGTTACAATGAAAAAGTGTACCCAGAGAATAAGTTGTTTCAATTAAACACATCACAACAGAAAAATCTTTTAAAATTAATGTTTTTATAGATAAAGATGACACAGTTTCTTTAAAAGTAAGAAGAAGATATGGGAAATAAATAGATATAACATAGTAAAAGTTGAGAAACACTTCAGGTGTCCAAGAGCAAATATTAGAAATTCCAGAAACAGAGACAAAATTAGGTCATGATACATGCAGACTATCTGCCTGCTTAGACTGAAGAATAATGAGTATTTACAGGGTTGCATGTTTCCTACTCTTATATGTTTGCACATTTTTCCCCAATAACCTCTATATTATATCTGCATTTTTTACTGCAATGACAGTTTGTCTGTGACCACTGTACATGACATCACTTTAATAGTTATGACTTAGAAGCCTCACCGTCATTATTTATTCCTTCATTATACATAATACTCATTTAAATTTACCAATTATTTCTTAAGTAGTCCTCAGCTCCATTGTTATTCTACTACAGTTGTCTCAATTTTCCCCACTTCGTCCTCCTCCGCCCAGCCTACCCCCAATCCCACAGTCAATCCCCACTCTGTTGTCCATGTTCGTGAGTCATATCCTCTGACTAGTCCCTTCCTCTTCTTATCCAGCATTATCTCCTGCTCCTCTCCCCTCTGGCTGCTGTCAGTTTGTTCCATGTTTCCATGTGTCTCATTCTATTTTGCTCATTAGTTGATTTTGTTCATTC
>PVKM010051153.1:0-10533 GCA_004027735.1 Carollia perspicillata
TTCCAGAAATGGTTTTCAGCCTGTTAACTGCCAGTGAGGATTAGTACCTGAATAGTTTGAATTCAGATTTTACTCATTATATTGCTTATTTTCATTAAGGCTTTTTAGACTTAACCAGATCTCAAGGAATACCTCCTGCACACACTGTGCACAATTCACCTGTCTCTGTGGGTTGGGAATGAAGTGGGGGAAGATGAATCTTGGTAGTAGGTGCTCCTTGCTCTGGACAAATTCCCCACAAAATAAAGCAAACTGGAGGGTAACTTTGATTTTGGAGATAATAGATTTTGATATGTAGTGGGCAGTGAGCCAACTCCTCTTGCTCTTTAGAATGTTATATTTCAAACGGTTTCACCAAAACCAACATAAGAATGACATTTCCCATTATCACCAGCACTCACATGCATATGACAATATTGTGTGTACACCTTATGTGTGATGCATTGATTTTACTAAGTTAAATTTCATTTCAGTGAAAAATGTTGGTCGACCCAAATTTATTTCATAGCCTAGAAATGGATCATAAGCCAAAGTTTCAAGTTTTCCTGAGGCTATATGTTGTATGTAGTACGTACGTTTTTCATGGTTATGTCTTTGATGAATCCTCCAAATAGCTAGAACATCTGTTGCCAAACTGTGAATCTACATTTAAAACATGTCCAACTAGACAAACAGCTGGAATAAAAACAGCAGATGGCTGTGTCACTGTGTAAATTCAACTCAAATTATCTTTCAAAGAAAAGGTATTTTTTAAAATTACTCCACTTTTTTAAAGAAGAAATCATATTCTTTCTTTTTTAATGCTTATGTGATTAGAAGTGATTCCTTATCACTATGAGGTCAAAAAGGACTCCCTGATAGTTGGTACAATGTTTTAAATAAAATGCTTCCATATATCATCTCATTCGATCTTCAAAACAGTATGGGCAAAGGATGAACACCCCGAGAGCTAAGGCTAAAACTCCAGCTTCGTGGCTTCTGCTTTAGCACTCCCCATTGCTCCACCAAGGGAAATAACATCTTTTACTTTATAGTCTTTTTTGCTCAAGTGCTAGCCATGACCACACTTCTTTATTCAGTTGCCAAACTGCCAAGTCATCTTATTTTATCACTATATTAGCTAAACTATGGCTTTTAACAAAAAAAATAAAAATAAAAGGGATAGTTCATATTTCTTCATGGTCAGTAGTCTTGTTCTTCAGAGGCTCAAATAGAGAAGTGGCCAAGTTCAATGTCACAGAACAAATATCATCCTAAAAACATGTATGAAGGCCCATATCCTCAAAATAGTATCACTTGAATACACCTTCATCTTTGCCGTCCCGTCACTCTTTGTGCCACTGGCTCAAACCGGCCAAATCCCTTCTCTCATTTTATATTAATGCTTTTCTGAAGACATCTTGTGAATAGGGGCATTTCCTCTGGAAAGGGTTGGCATTCACTTATTCAGCATGAATGCATCATTCATCACCAAAATCTGAACCTCCTACTAGAAGGCAGCAAGATAAGTGTTCTGAGCTTTGCCGGGTTTATCCCACTTCCAGAACTCTGTTCCCGAATGGACATGTTAGTGACATGACTACCTTCAGATACAACCTTAAAAATCTAAACATCTGATTAGCAATAATTTGTTCCACAGACATAGAAAACACTGTTATTCTTTCCAGCAATCTCTTAAGTATATTTCAATTTCATTTACTTGCCAATTTATAGTATCCTTGGGAAGAGAGATTCTAAGATTAAGCAAAATAAAGGGTAAGTTTTTAAATATAATAACTTATTTTTCATTCAATAAACATTTATTAAGTACTTTTGTATGCCCAGGCACTGTGAGTCCACTGAGAATTCAAAAATGAAACATAATTCTTGCTCACAGATGATGGAAAAGTAATCTCCTTAAACTCCAAATGATAAAAGATCAGCATTCTCCATTTCGTGAGAAAATTTTGAACGCTTAAAATACCAGTCTGGTATTTAGCATTCTGGAAGCTAGAATCCAAAAGTGATTTTTTGAAAGATGGACTGTTAGTAATGAATCACAGCTTATAAATGTATTTTACAATTTCCCTATCTACAGTTATTCCACATTCATAATCAGTACAGTTGGCAAGTGTGTTGAAATAATACACTATCATATTTAGGGATGGGTATATGTAGGTAGATAAATAGATATGCATATTTAATCGTATAAAACTAACACTACCCTTTGAATTCCAGGTGAAGCTGTGTGACTTTGGTTTTGCTCGCATCATTGGTGAAAAGTCATTCAGGAGGTCTGTGGTGGGAACACCAGCATACTTAGCCCCTGAAGTTCTCAGAAGCAAAGGTTACAACCGTTCTCTAGATATGTGGTCAGTGGGAGTCATTGTCTATGTGAGCCTCAGTGGCACGTTTCCCTTTAATGAAGATGAAGATATAAATGACCAAATTCAAAATGCTGCATTTATGTACCCACCAAATCCATGGAAAGAAATTTCTGGTGAAGGTAAAAAAAAAAAAAATTAGCTCTGTGCCTTTTAGTCTAAAAATCTTTATGATCCTCCATCAGCCTTTTTTGACTTCTCTTTTTTATATCTCCTATTCATCTTCCAAATTCAATTTGGTTACCAATTTTTGAGCACTTTTCTAGGTCCCAGGCATAGCACTAATCCAGGTCCCAACTGGCTTATTTCGAAAACACTAAAATCTCTAAACTGTCCAGTCACCAGTGGCGAATGCATCTTCAGAAAGACTACTTACATGTTGCTGGCCTCCCTCTAACCACGCTGCAGCTGTGTCTGCGATCCTGCCCAGGCTTGCTTCTAGCTCATCTCCCACTACTCCCCTACACAAGCCTGGCTGTGTCCTCTCTTCTGAATTATTTTCTGCATTTTGCTGAGGCCTTCCCCTGCCTGTAGCCCTCCTCCCCACTATTGTAATCCTGCCGCTTTAGGGACCCCTCAGCTGGGGATCATCTGCCAGACTCTTCCCTGAACTCATCCTCTAACCTCTGTAAGATCTACTTTGGCTACTAGATGGGCATATGTTTTCCTTAAATATTCTGTTGTATCTTTTCATAGTCACTTTTTGTATCTTCAAAACTAGATTGTAAGCTCCTCGAAAGGAGATCTTTAGCTCAGATTCTTTATATCTGCAATGAGCTTCATAGTTAATAGACACCAGTTCGTTTTCAGCTCTCCTGTGGACCCCTACTGGAAAGCTTGATACATTTATTTTTCCTGCCTGGTGAAGGCTTTTGAGTTTTCTGTCCTTGGTTCTGTGTCTAGCAACAGTGACTTGGTTGGCTGTCTTTAGTTTGCTGACATGGATAGGAAGAGTATACATTTCAAACATATCTAGCAGTTTCATAGAATTTAGTAGAACCACTGCTGGGGAATATCCCCATCTGTATTTAGCCAACTCTTGGAACAAGGGGGTCTTTTTTGTTATTCCAAAAATATCCAGCCAAAGCAGAAGGATTGTCCATTAAAATGGGAAAAGTTTAAGGAACAGCATATAAGGACGGTAGCAGGCTCATTTGGTAATGAGCAGAGCCAACTGAAAAAGTGCATGTGAGGGATTAGGGATATCGCCAGAGCCATCTCAGAGTTCCTGCAGCAGTGTGTCCTGTAGACCTCTCACATCAGAAAGGCTTGGTGAGAGTATAACGTGCTTTGGCTTGATTCCAGAGATTCAGATTCACCAGTGGGAATGATGTTTTAAATAAATGGATTTTAAATAAATACCTCAAGCCATTCCGATGCACATGGTAGGCCACTGCTTAAAGTGGAACAGTGAATAAAGTTTTGAAGTGTTTAGACTGAAGAGAAATCCATAATTAAAATTCTTATGGAAAATCTTTGCTAGTTTAGTGGTATGTAGAAGAGAAATGAAACTAGTATAGTATATGCCACTTAGTTCTTCCTTGGGTCCAGGCCTTCTCAGTATTTCAGTTGTATTGTTATGTAAAGCTAGAGGCAGAGTGTAGTTATATGGTTGCTTTGGTTTTGTAATTGGTCCATTTGTCCAAATAATTGGATAAAATGTATCTGTCAAGATCTCACCAAATACAGAACACCAGGAACTTACTTGTTAAAACCTGTTGAGTATGTAACTCAAAACGTAATAACCCTAACCTTAACCCTGAACCTATCCCTATCTCCCTAAAACGTATTAGGCTAATGCCATTTTCTCAACAGCCTTATTTTACAGATGAGGAAGCTAAGGCAGAATGTATAGTGACTGATCCCCTGTCACAGAACAGGAGGAAGAATGACTTCAGGCCAGCCAGGCTGGCTCCAGTCTGCACCTCTTTTTTTCCTGAGCTTTTTAAAAAATTAATTGGGGCCACACTGGTTAATAAAATTATGTAGATTTCAAGCGTACAATTCTGTATTACATCATGTCTATTGTATTGTGTGTTCACCATCTAAAAAGTCTAGTCTCCTTCCATCACCATTTATCCCACTTTAACCTCTTCTGCCTCCCTCTACCACCTCTACCCCCTTTTCCCTCTGGTAATCATTGCATTGTCTGTTTGCTGAGAGGTTTTTTTTTTTTTTTTAACTTTCTTAATCCCTTCCTGTTTCACCCAGCACTGTCCTCCCGCCACCAGCATCGGTCATTCTATTCTCTTTATCTGAGTCTGTTTCTATTTTACTTTGGTAGAGTACACATGTAGGTGAAACCGTGTGGTATTCTTTTCCTCTGGCTGGCTTGTTTCACTTAGCATAATACCTAGGTCCATCCATGCTGTGGCAAAGGGTAAGATTTCCTTTATTTTTTACTTCCAAGTAGTAGTCCATTGTATGAATACACCACAGCTTTTTTTATCCACTCATCTACTGATGGGCACTTGGGCTGTTTCCAAATCTTGACTATTGTAAACAACACTGCAGCGAAGATGGGGTGCACATATATTCTTGCAAATCAGTGTTTCAGGTTTCTTTGGATATATTCCCCAGAAGTGGAATTGCTGGGTCATAAAACAGTTGCGTATTTAATTTACTCCATACTGTTTTCCACAGTGGTTACTATTTTCTACAGTAGCTGCACCAGTCTGCATTCTCACCAACAGTGAACGAGGGGTTCCCTTTTCTCCACATCCTTGCAAACACTTGTTATTTGTGTATTTATTGATGATAGCCACTTTGACAGGTGTGAGGTGGTAAGATTTTAATGTGCATTTCTGATGGTTAGTGACATTAATCATCTTTTCATGTTTATTGGCCATCTGTATGTCCTCTTTGGTTAAGTGTCTAATCAGGTCCTTTGACTATTTTTTAATTGGAGTGTTTGGGGGTTTTGGTGTGGAGTTTTTTTAGTTCTTTATAAATTTTGGATACTAACCCCGTCAGTCTGTCCAGAAAGTATCCAGCCATGCATCATGAAAAAGAGAGACATTTCTTGAATAAGATACAAGAAACACTGTACACAGGACAGTGACGCCTCAGTCCCCTTCAATGTAGGCACCTTGGGACCTCACACAGTTCTCCCCATCACCATCAGCTGCCCCATCATCTTTTCCTGAATCTCATCAGTGGTCTGAAATCTCTTCCCTTTCAAAGGTGATTTTAGTTTCGGGAAAAGCCAGAAGCCACAGGGTGCCAAATCTGCGCTGTGGGGGGCTGAGTCGCCTGGGTGATTTGATGTTTCACCAAAAACCTCTGCACAAGATGTGATGCATGAGTGGTGTGTTGTTTTGATGAAGCTGCTAATCTGCGCAGTTGCCCAGAGCTGCGGCTTTCTGAATCATCCAAATAATTTCTGTGGAGGAGTGTTCAAGCTTAACACAAAATTTGGTGCAGACTCATTGCTCTGTTCACTCAGTCATTTTGAATGTGATGGCCACACAGTACACATGCTCACTCAGTGGGCATCTCCTACCCTCACTCACTGGTACAGCGAAGTCATCATTGTTCACTCACTCACGTTGCAGTCCAGTCTCCTTGGCTGCCCGGTTACATCCATGTCAAGCAAACTGTTCTCGTTGTATTAACAGCGGTTGGACTTTTTCCGGACAGACCTTGTGTTACTGGTGAATGTGTTCTCCCATTGTGGGCTGTCTTCATTTTGTTGATGGTTTCCTATGCTGTGCAAAATCTTTTTAGTTTGAAGCAGTCTCATTTATTTATTCTTTTGTTTCCCTTGCCCAGGGAGATATATCACAAAAAATGTTGCTATGAGAATTGTCTTGAGATTTTGCTGCTGTCTTCTTCTAAAGTTTTTATGGTTTTGAGACTTGTATTTCAGTGTTCAATCCATTTTTAGTTTATTCTTTCCTGTGGTGTAAGAAGGTGGTCTAGTTTCATTTTTTCACACTTATCTGTCCAATTTTCTCAACACCATTTACTGAATAGACTATCTTTACCCTATTGTATGTTCTTTCCTCCTTTGTCAAATATTATTTAAACATAAAGGCATGGATTTATTTTGCGGCTCCCTATTCTGTTCCTTTGATTTATATGTCTGTTTCTATGCCAGTACCATGCTGTTTCGATTACTAGGACTTTGTAGTACAGTTTGCTATCAGGCAATGTGATACCTCCAACTTCGTTCTTTCTCCTGGTTACTGAGAACTATTTGGGGTCTTCTGTGTTTCCATATAAATTTTTAGAATATGTGTCCTAGTTCTGTGAAATACACCATGGGTATTTTGATAGGAATTGTGCTGAATTTATAGATTACTTTGGGTAGTATGGACATTTTAATAATATTACTTCTTCCTATCAGAGTCTATACTTTTAATGTGTATTCTATATTGCCTCCTTAATAAAACAAATACATTGTAAGTTCAGTAAACATTTATGGATCACCAATATGTAGCTTAAAGGCCAAGTCCTTGAGAAAAAAATCCATAACCCTTTATTTCTATGAATTGAAGTGCCTTCCAGGCAGAGTTGCAGGTTTGAGGTGCTCCACATGCCCAAATTCATGTATCTAAATTTGTCTTCCCCTTAGCAATTGATTTGATAAACAACCTACTTCAAGTGAAGATGAGAAAACGTTACAGTGTGGACAAATCTCTTAGTCATCCCTGGCTACAGGTAAAAATCTCTCTCTTTGGCAATCCTCATTTGAACAGATCATTGTGATTTCTTTACCTAATGAAATCACCCAAAGTTCAACAGATTCTACACTTCCTAGAGTAATGTTACGTGATCAGGAGCAATGAATTCGCCTTTTGTAGGGCTTTATGTGTTCGTCTCACCTTTTTGTAAGATGAACATAACATGTTATGTTGTCAAATATATTGTACTTTTAAAATGTCCATTGAAAAGTTTACATCTGCATTGAAAGGGTCGGAAATGCCACTTCAAACGTTTGGCTTAAATCTCCAAAAGTTGTTGTGTAGACTGGTAAAAAGTTACCCCCAAACTTCAGTGTAAAGAGAGAAGCTTTAGAACTATTTTAAAGGGAGTGAGGGGTAGAATTAACTTCAGAAAAAGGCAATGATAGTTCTTCTCAGGGATTATTAAATTACTCTGATAATAGATTCTAACTGAGCACTTTCCCTTATTGTAAGGAATAAGTTGTAGGCCTCTCGAAATATAGAACAAAATGTTTCAGTGATTGTTGTTAGCCACCTCAGAAACTCTGAGACCATATTTTTTAAATTTTAGAAACTAGGTAATTTCTTCAGGGAGACACAATTTGAAGACATATTTATCTTTAACATTGCTAATTTAAAATATTACAAATGGAACTTACAGCACGTACTTGTTAGTAGAGGTTTGTCAATTTATATGACTAGAGTGCCAAGCAAAAAATAAGGGTTGACAGGACTGTTTCTTTTATGGTTCATAATCACTTCGTTCGTTTTCCAGGACTACCAGACTTGGCTCGACCTTCGAGAATTTGAAACTCGCATCGGAGAACGTTACATTACACATGAAAGCGATGATGCCCGCTGGGAAATACATGCGTACACACACAACCTTGAATACCCAAAGCACTTCATCATGGCTCCCAATCCAGATGATATGGAAGAAGATCCTTAATTATCAATGACCTAAGAACTTCAGTAAGGAAGTATTTCATGTCATGGGCTGATATTTTGTTGTACAACTGTTGTTGGAGGTCGTCATTTGCAAGGATGCAGAGACATGAGGAAGTGTGATAAGGAATTGGTGACACCAAAACTGTAGTTCATAAGCAGGTACAAGAGTGGAAAGTAATCAAAACACACAATGGAACCAAGATGAAGCTTTTTATAAATTTCATAGCATAAGAAATAACTGGTTTTTTTTTTTTCCTAATCCTTCACTTCAGTACAATAGTGGCGTTTTTATCTTCCTTTTCCTGTTCTTACATTGTTTTCCAAAAAGTACAAAAAGACAAGCTAGAATCCAGTTATTACATAGCTCGACCAAGTCATATGAAAGTTAGACGGTTGATGACTAAACAGGTTTGCATTTAAGTGATATCGGAGGCTGCCGGCATGCAATTTTCTTTAAGGATTTTAAGCATTTGTTTAACTGACCGTACAGGGATTGAGGGGTTTTTACCAGATACCTACAAAAGTAGTGCTGGACTTTTTTACCTTTTTCTTTTTTTTTTAGGTCAATCAGGACTCCCAACTGTGATCCCTAACCTTTTTAGAGTTGAAACTCTCCCCTCTACAACTAAAAATTAAGTTGTCACCTTCTGTATGTTACAAAATAGCCTCCAGGATAATTTGGGACAACTGACACTACAAACCAGGGATAAGAACTGCTGGTCTGAGTGTTGAATTACTATGTACAATACAGAGTCTGGCAAAAATAACGCCCCCCTTTTATTACATAAAAATCTTTTATTACAAAATCATAAGCATTGTAATTGTGTGACATAATATCACACTCAAGCATAAATATGGAATTTTAGGTGAAATATTCAAATTGCGGTCCATCTCGTGCAAGATGCTCACGCGCCCTACCAACCACCCGCAATGGTATTACTTCTGCCGGACCCTGTATGTCTTCTCATAGCTCAACTTAGGTTCCCACTGACACCGTTGTGTTTTCACAGCTAGGTTCCAGCAGTCAGTGGGTATAGACCTAAACTGTACCACACAGTTTATATTTACACAGGGTTGACTAACTTGAGGGAGGAAATTAATAAGGCCAGTGCAGGGTCAGTTAAAACTATAGGAAAGAATCACAGTGTCTCTTTCATCCCTCAGCTTAATGAAAGGCTTTAGAGATAGCTGGAATGTTTTTATTTTTTTTTTAATATTTTATTGATTATGCTATTATAGTTGTCCCACTTTTTTTCTCCTCTTTATCCCCCTCCACCCTCAACCTCCCCCCTACCTCCTGCCATAGAATGTCTTTAAAATCAGTTATTTAAAGCACTTTGAGTTGAGCATGAACACTTGTAAGGGTAGGGCTATATTCTCAGGAGAGCAAATGAAAGACTAAATACTCTTTAACATTTCAGCTGCAGTAGCCAGCTAAAGAAATTTTTCTGCTCAGATATAATATGTAACTTAGAGGTTAGACTTTTTCATACTTTTTAAAATGTTATTAGTAGTTTCCTCCCCCAAAAGAAATTTAATATCTGGGACTTTCAAAATCGAACAGCTTTTTGTTTAACTTTTTCCCCTCTCAAAAAGAGCAAAAGATTTGGAATCAGAAGATCTGGGCTTAAGTCTTGTAAGTCTAGGCTCCTTTCGCTAGCTTCGTAGGCCAGGCTGGCTGACAGTTTGTCTGAGCCTCGAGTTCCTCAATCTGTAAAATGAAGATTGTAATACTTGCCTCTACCTTTCTCATTGTTTTGAAGATTAGATATATATGAACATAGTCAATAAACTAATTTAACTATTACTGCCCGCTGAATTAGAGGCAGCAAAGAAGAAGATTGGTGGTACATGAACAAAGACTCAGCGATTTGAGATCTCTGAAGCTACTCCCTTACCTAGGACTAAAAACATACTGGAGAACGTAGCAGGAAACACGCAGTGTTCTTGTGTTCTAAGCTCTTTAGCTGGTACCTTATCCTCACAGCTGCCATGGGCTATGTGGCATAATGAACCCCATCTCACAGATAAGTAAACTGAGGAGCAGGAAGATGAACTAGCTGGTGAAGGTCACATAGTATTTCAAGCCAGTGTGCCTCTGGAGTCCCTCTATCTCCAGGAGACATTCCAGGTTTCTCAGTTATTTCATTCTCATACATGAGTTTTAAAAGTCTAGTTACTTCTGCAAAACCTTTTAGAAACATGTTTTCCCTAGGATAGAAGATGGTGTCCCCAAATTTCTGCTAAGTCTGTTTGTATCACCATGCTAAAATGGAGTAATTCTGAGTCACTAGGCACTCTGTTGTGGTTTTACTGCATAAGGTAAAAATTAACTGGAATGGTGTTTGTTTGCTACACTTATATGAGTTATAATCAAACTTTACAAGCCATGAAGTTAATTGCACTCTTTCTGTTTTTGTTGTTAAATGCCTAAGAAGTTTCCTGAATTCGTAAAGGCACTGTTAGATAATTTGGAGTTAACTAATTACTCCAGATACTGTATAACCTGTATAACCTTTTTTTTTGGTGTTGAATCCATGTTTATATAAGTAATA
>PVKM010051154.1:0-10525 GCA_004027735.1 Carollia perspicillata
GCCAAGTAGCAGAAGCCAAGTCCACTTGCTCTTGCACCCGACTTGGACACTTGGCTGATCAAAAAAATAAACGGAATATTCAATGGAATCTTAGCAGATATGAAGTTTGGAAGTCAAGAAGTACAGAAGACACTTCACAGTGGGTGATAAGGAGATTATATATATGGACGGGGGAATTCTCAGGGCCAGGTGCCAGCAGCCACAGAGCCTGCAGCAGAAAGCCTGGTCAGAGATCTCATTATTGTGGCTCCCTCCCCTCCCAGGTCAGGGAGTCCCCAGACCCAGGTCAGGAGTGACTTGGATACGCAAAGTTGGGGAGATCCAGGCCACACACACACACACACACACACACACACACCCCAAGCAGCACACCCATAGCTGCAGTGGCAAACACCAACAGAGAGAGTGCCGGGGGAGGGGGCAGATTTTATCTGCATCTGGGTTTTGGTGGAGAAGTCTGGTCATGGTCAGCTGTGACTGAGAGTCTCTTGACTTTTTGAAGAGGTAGTATGTACAGAAAACTGGACAGTGACTCAGTGCTGCCCTGGGAGTGCCCAGAGAGACTTTTTTAAAAAGGGAGCTGAGGCACACTGGGCAGGAACCCTGTGCAGCTTCCCTGCCAGCAAAGGGAAAGGAAAAGAGAGTTCAGTTTGTTCCCACTCAATGCAAGCTGGGCAGATTGATCAGAAAAGTGCAAAGTGAGGGGATTCCTTGACCCCAGCCTGGCACAGCTGCACAAAGTGGAGAGTTTGGGCCTCTGTAGGCTGCAAGGGCAGTGGGCTGGGAACCTTGTACCTGAGATTATTTAAAGCCAGACATAGCTCCCTTCCCTGGCTGAACCTTCAGGCTGAGGGGAAGATTGCATCCAGCCCCCCACCTCTGCAGGAGCAGGGAAGATCTACAAAACAGGCCGGGCAGGCTCATGAACCCTGCAGGGTATATTTCTGCAAGAGAAAGACAGCAAGAGGAGCACCTAAGGGCCTATTTTGAACTTCTCTCAGGGAGACAAAATACACTGGTTCCTAGGGCCCTATTTCACTGAGGCTAGCAAAGCAGGGCGATCAAAAAGCAGTGCAGCAAGGGGGATTCAGGGCACCACCTGGCAGTGGCATGCACACAGAGCTGCCCTCAGCACCAAGCAGAAGAAAGCTGACCCTCTCACACAGGCTGGCCCCATCACTGTGAAAATGGATAGCTATTTAATCAGAAACTATACATTATTGGAAATAAGCTGGAACAGACCAAGATGGGTGGTACAGAGGCAGGGGGAAAACACACACGATTTTTCCCAGAAGACTGAATAGTGCCTCCTGGAGGAGACCTGGGGGCCTTTCTCTCTGGATCTCCACAGAAGCTTCCTCTAGAGGCAGGTGAAGGGGATACAGGCCATATTGGAAGTTGGACAACCCACCCCACAACTCCGATCTTGAGCAGTTAAAAAACCAGGGGCAGATCCAGAAAGAAGTCAGAAGGCCAACACCAAATGGCTGAGATGAATTTCACCTCACTCTTCTTCAGAATTTGTGGGGTTATTTTTCTTTCCTTTTATTTCCTTTCTTCCTTTCACATAGCCTATTAATATTTCTTCTTTTGTTCAATTGTATTTCAACTAATCACTATTGTTTGTCTTTTAATTTTTATTCTTTGTATTTGGGTTTTATATATATTTTATTTTATTGTTATTACAAGTCTCACATTGCACCCTTCCCTTCTCTTACTCCATGTTGCCTTCTTCCTGCCCTCTTTTACTTTTGTGGTAGATTTTATTTCCCCTACACTATGCCGTGATCCTATTACTTCCTCCTCCTATTTCTCCTCCCTCAAACCTCTCAAAGGCATTCTTTCTCCCTTTAGTCAGCTCACATTCTTTTTCCCCTCTCTTCCAATATTCTTATTTCCTTTCTACCTTTATAACCTGTGGCTTGTTGGACATGGATATTATAGTTATTGCTGTTCTTCAGTGGTATTCCTATTTGTTTACTATTTTTTGTACTTCAGATCTCATAGGTTAATCTCCCCCGGTCTTTATTTTCCCTTCCACCTGCCCTTGCTCATTTGAGTTAGGAGTTTTATTTTATTTTTTGCCCTTTCTTAGCCTGGATTCTATGCCTTACTCGTACTAGTTTTCCTCCCATATCCTTTCAAAATCATTTTTCTTTTCTGTAGACATTGTATATTTTTTTCTCTCTCATACAATATTCTCTTTTTTTTTGCCTATAAATAATACTTTATTTTTTCCTGCTTCAACATTTTATTTTTATTTTTTTTCTTTTTTATTGTTTTTAAGTACTAATATTCTTATTCCCTTTTTAACTTTATTAGTCTTTGCTCAGCTGTTGTTATTGACCCGGCTGTGATTATTCTACAATTTTGTTATTTTTGGTTCACTACCATTTTAATATTATTTCAAACATCATAGTATACTCTTCCCTTTCCTTACTCCATTTTGCCATCGCTCTTTCCTGTTTTACTTATGTTTTAAATTTTATTCTCTCTCCTTCACCTCATTTCTATTCCATACTCTTATTATTTCTCCTCCCTTTTCTCACTCAAAATCATTTTTCTCTCCTTTAGTCATGTCATACTCCCTTTTTCCTATCTTATGATATTATTACTCTCTGTCCACCTTTACTAATCTTTGCTCAGTTGCTGTTGATATTACTGATGTAGTGGGGGGGCATGTGGGATATTTATGCTGGCATGGTTTTGGTTTTCTGGTAATATTGTTTTGCTAACCAGTACCTGTACAATAGCATACAAGATGTGGTGGGATTTGTGACACTCAGCCAGCCAGCTGGAAGGGAGAACAAACCAGTGGATAAGCCAACAATAAGCAAAGCCCAAGTACAACAAGAGAGCCAACATAAACTAAAAAATGGCAACCCTACAGCATCCAGATCAGGAGATCAAAGAGATGGGTCCCACAGCACTCCTACTGCAGAAGTCCACCTCACAAAGACTGGCAGGCAAAGCAGAGCAACCTGAGATGTAGAAACAAACAAAAAGAGTCACCTAAAATGGGGAGACAAACAAAGAGCCACAAAATGAAAGGAATGGAGGAATTCCCAGAAAAGGAGCTAAATGAAATTGAGGCAAGCAATCTATCAGATATAGAATTTTAAAAAATGATTATAAAAATGCTCAAGGAACTCAGTAACAACTACAGGAACTTAGAGGAAACTACAGCAGCATAAAAAGGGACATAGAAGCTATGAACAAGAACCAGGAAGGAGTGAAGAATACAATATATGAAATGAGAAATACACTAGAAGTCTTAAAAGCAGGCAAGATGAAACAGGGGGTCAAATCAGTGAGCTGGAAGACAAGATAGAAACAAATACTTAGGCCTAGCAAAAAAAGAAAAGAGGCTGAAAAAGAATAAGAATAGTTTAAGGAACTTCAGGACAGTGTGAAATGTAACAACATTCATACCATAGGATTATAGAAGGAGAAGAAAACAAGCAAGTAATAGAAAACCTGTTTGAAAAAATAATGACAGAAAACTTCTATAACTTGTGGAGGGGAAAAGTCATGCAAATTCAGGAAGCACAGAGGGTCCCAGTCAAGATGAACCCAAAGAGGCCTACTCCAGGACACGTCATAACTAAGATGCCAAATCTTAAAGACAGAGAGAATCTTAAAGGCAGCAACGGAGAAGCAGCAAATGACATACATGGGAGCTCTGAAAGGTTATCAGCTGATTTTTCAACAGGAACCTACAAGCCAGAAGGAATTGGCACAAAATATTACAGGTAATGAAAAGTAAGAAACTACAGCCAAGACTACTCTAACCAGCAAGGCTCTCATTTAAAATAGGTGGTGAAATAAAAAACTTCCTGGACAAAAGAAGGCTAAAAGAGTATGTCTCCACCAAGCCAGCAGTGCAAGAGATGCTAAATGGACTGCTATAAAAAGGAGAAGAAAGAGAGAGAAGGGGGGGAGAGAAACAGGTGTGGAAAAATGTCAGTGAATAAATATTTATCAATAATAACCTTAAATACAAATGGATTAAATGCTCCAATCAAAACACATATGGTAGCTGAATAGATAAGAAAACATGACACTCATATATGCTGTCTACAAGAGACCCACCTTGGAACAGAAAATCTACAGATTGAAGGTGAAAGGATAGAAAAAAGTATTCCAAGCAAATAGACATGGAAAAAAAAAAAAGCCAGGGTAGCAATACTTATATCAGACAAAATAGATTTCAAAACAAAGGTCATAAAAGGAGACAGAGAAGGACAATTCATAATACTTAAGGAAATAATCCATCAAGAAGATATAACCATTGTAAACATACATACACTCAACGTAGGAGCATACATATATATATTAAAGTGTATATATATATACACTTTTGGGGGACTTCAAGAAAGATATATAAAGTGTATATATATATATACACTTTTGGGGGACTTCAAGAAAGATATAGTAAGGGATTTTAACACCCCATTGTTAACCTGGATAGATCTTCCAAGCAAAGACCTAACAAGGATATTGTGGCACTGAATGACATCCTAGATGAAATGGACTTAATTTATATATACAGAACATTCAACCCCAAAGAAGCAAAATTATATTCATTTCAAATGCACATGGAACATTTTCAAAGGTAGACTACACAGTAGGATACAAAACAAACCTCAACAAATTCAAGAAAATTGAAATCATATCAAACATCTTCTCAGATCAAAATGGCTTGAAACTGGAAATCAGCCTCAAGGAAAAACTCAGAAACTGTCAAATTCATGGAGACTGAATAGCATGCTATTAAACAATGAGTAGGTTAACAATGACATCAAAGAACAAATCAAGGTTTCCGTAAACAAATGAATATGAACACACAACACTCCAAAATGTATGGGACACAACAAAGGCTGCCCTGAGAGGGAAGTTCATAGCAATACAGACCTACATATAAAATATAGAAACATTTCAAATAAATGACCTAACCCTACATCTACAAGAAATGGAGGAAAAACAACAAAGCCCAGAGTGAGTACAAAGAAGAAAATAATCAAGATAAGAGCAGAATTAAATGATATAGAGAGTAAAAGAATAATTCAAAGGATCAATAAATCCACAAACCTTTAACCAGACTCATTAAGAAAAAAATAGAAATGAGCCAAATAAATAAAATCAGAAATGAAAGAGGTGAAATTACCACAGAAATACAGAGGATTGTCAGATTACTATGAACAACTATATGCCAGGAAACTAGACAACTTGGGCAAAATGGAAAAATTTCTACAAACATAAAATCTTCCAAAACTGAATCAAGAAGAAGCAGAAAGCCTGAATGGACCAATAACAGTAATTGAAATTGAAGCAGTAATCAAAAAACTCCCAGTACACAAAAGCCTTGGATCAGATGGCTTCACGGTCAAATTGTACCAAACATTTAGGGAAGAGATAACTCCTATCCTTCTCAAACTATTCCAAAAAATTCAAGAAGAGGGAAGACTCCTAAACTCTTTTAATGAGACCAGTATTATCCTAATTCCAAAGCCAGATAAAGATACAACAAAGAAAGAAAACTACAGGCCAATATCAGTGATGAACATAGATGCTAAAATCCTCAACAAAATATTGACAAACCACATCCAGCAGTATATTAAAAAAATCATACACTATGAGCAAATGAGATTCATCCCAGGGATGCAACAATGGTATGATATTCACAAATCAATAAACATAATACACCACATAATCAAAATGAAGGAAAAATCACATGATCATATCAATAGATGCTGAAAAACATTTGATATGATAAAGTACAGCACCCATTCATGATAAAAACACTCAGCAAAGTGGGAGCAGAGGGAGCATACTTCAATATAATAAAGGCCATATATGAGAAATCTACAGCCAACATCACACTCAATGGGCAAAAACTAAAAGTTTTCCCCCTAAGATCAGGAACAAGACAAGGATGTCCACTTTCACCACTTTTATTAAACACAGTGTTGGACGTTCTAGCCACAGTGATCAGACAAGAAAATTAAATAAAAAGCATCCAAATTGAAAAGGAGGAAGTAAAACTCATTTTTTGTAGGTGGCTTGATGTACATAGAAAACCCTATAGGCTCCACCAAAAAACTACTCAACCTAATAAGTGAATTTGACAAAACAAAAGATACAAAGTCAATATTTAGAAGTTGAAGGCATTTTTGTACATCAATAATGAAATATCAGAAACAGAAACTAGGGAAAAATATCCCATTTACCATAGCAGCAAGAAGAAAAAAGTACCTAGGAATAAACCTATACAAGGAAGTAAAAGACCTGTACTCAGAAAACTACAGAACACTGAAGAAAGAAATATTTGGGTCTATTTTTAAACCCTTCTATTGTATTCATCAATTTATCTTTATGTTGCATCCAGCAAATGCGAGAACAAATGTCAGAGACTTTCAGGGTATCAAAGATGTTACTTTATTGGCCAAGTTTAACCTGCGCAGGGGCGAACTCTCAAAGTGTCTGGAGACACGGTACCCATAAGGGCTGCAAACGAGAGTCGCGCTGAGCGCTTACAGCTAAGTCCTTATATAGGGGCGGGCAAGCAAGCGTTATACAGAAGCAGACGTGGCAGTTAGCTGTTTGCTTACAGAGACCACGCGTGGGAACAGGGTGGGGTCTTGCTTAACTTCAGTGGAGCAATTCAAACTTTAAAACTAAAAGCATTGCTGATCTAGCACACCCAGGGGAGAACATTTGGACAATCCAGGATGCTTGCTCAACTACATCCAGCACTCTGTGTCCCCTGTTAGTTCCTCTTGGCTACAACCGAGGTTCCTGTTTGCTAAGGTCACATTTAGTTCTTGATTTCCTTGTTCCTAACATTTACACTAAAATTTCAGTGTCTTATTATAGATTTTTGATAAGTTTTGAAGTCAGGTAGAGGTTTTTTTTTGCTTTTCAATAGTGTTTTGGCTCTTCTACATTGTTTTCCTTTTGTCTGGGGTTGTAATGTGTCTTGATGTTTATTCATGCTAGTTCCTTCAGGGTGTTCTCCAACCACTCAAAATCAGAGGCAGGGCCCTTGCCAGTGTGCGTCGGTTGGTTGAAGCATTGTCCCATGGGCCAAAATGTTTCAGCTTCAATTCCTGGTCAGGACACATACCAGGGTTGTGAGTTTGATTCCCAGTTGGGGTGCATACAAGAAGGCAGCTGATTGATGTTTCTCACATCAATGTTTCTCTCTCTTTCTCTCTCTTCCTCTTTCTCTAAACGCAATAGAAAAACATTTTCAGGAGAGGATAAGTATTTTTTAATCAGAGGCAGAGCCTCAGGGGGCAGAGACATCCCTCTCATCTCCCTGTTCACATATTGCCTGAATTCTCCTATCCCCCAGGATGGTCTAGAGGAGCATGTGGGAGAGAGGACGGAAGCAGCCTGCCCTTTCCTCATGAAGAGATTTTGACTGAAGGGTGCTTGCTGTGTGGTGAAGGGGCCAACTTCTGAATGGAAATATATGGTCAGATTCTGTCTAAAGTTCTGAAAGTCTAAACATTTCAGACATAAAGACACACTTGTTTTGAAAATGATGATAAATCACAAGTGAAGAGGGTGGGACAACTTCCCGTGGATTTCTTTGAAATTCTTTCACAGCAGCATGACAGGATTTGTATAGAGAGAAAGTTTATTGGCAGATTCTGCAGGAGAGGAGAGACAATATTATTCCTGGCTGCCAATAGTCTTACATGTATATGGTATCTTTCCTTCAAGGATTACAAAATACTTTATAATTGTTAAATTGCCAGACTATCATTAATTCAAAAAAAACAAAACCCCACGTACAATGAAGAATACAGTTGAATGTTTGAGATGAATGCAAATAGCCTCCCACCTATGCTAACCCATCCCCAAACTGAGCAATGAATGATGGAAGAACCCCTTCTTATGTGTTCGTGGGATATTAATGGGGAAACCAGAGTTCCTACCCAAGAACACCCACCACACATTATTCTGAGTGCTAGTTATCCAGGAGCCTCTTGCTAACAGCCAGACAGACATTTCTCCGGCCAACTTCTATACCTTTCTGGAAAGAAATCCTGCAAGCTCTCTAGGTAATTCTATTCAGATAGAAATGTATTTTTTAAATAAAATCTTTTATTTTATGTAAATATGCACAAATAAGTAAATTTACACATTTACACATTGTTCTTTAGGAAACAGGAAGAATAACTGGATCATTTTTCTTTATGGAAATTGTAGAATTTTAGGGCAACAAGGGAACTTTTAAATCATCTCATGAGGCCATCAATAGACAGAAAGGTGAATGACACCTATTGCTCATAGACAAAGCAGACCCAGGCCTAGGACCCAGCTCTCTGGATTTCCCAGTTAGAGATCTTTTTGGGAGGGTGGCATAGACACAGCACACATGCCCTAGCTCCCCACTTGAATGTCCATGGCAGACATCCACAATGCATGGTTTCCACCAAACCTCACCATATTCTTCCATGAGAGAACAGGAACCCCTTTCACTCAGTGGGCATCAGCACAAACAGTGGTGAAAATGAGGGCAGACTCTAGAGTCAGATAGTTAGGGAGCAAAGGTTGGGTCATTTCATTCATTGCTGGGAGCTTATACAAAACTACTCAGTCTTTCTGAGACTCACTTTCCTTGTTTATACAATGGGGATAATAGTCTCACCTACCCCATTGCTTTGGGTTGAGGATTAACTGTGACTATATATGTAAAACAGCATGCTGAACACTAAGTGCTCAGCACTTGTCAACTGCAATTTTGGTAATGCCCATGATGGCAATGATAGCAGTGACTCCTTTGTGGTATCCTGCTGTGCTATACTCCCAAGGTATATCTGAAATCAAATGAGTAAAGCCATCTCTTTATCCATCCTCACCTACGTGCCTGAGAGTAATGCACCTCTGTTCTTTTATCCTGCCTCTGCTTTCCTCAGCACACCACTGGTGTGCTCTACTGTTGGTTGAGGTTGAGTTCAGGTGGTACCATCCATATCTATGTGAGGCTCTGTCCCCCCAGATTCATGTGTTAGAGTCCTGACTCCCATGACCTCAGACTGTAACTTTGTTTGGAAATAGGGTCCTTGCAAATGTAATTAGTTAAGGTAAAGTCATTTTGGAGTAGGGTGGGCCCTAAGTTCAATATGGATGGTGTCCTTATAAAAAGGGGACATTTGGACACAAACGTGCATGCATGGAGATGCCATGTGAAGACTGGAATTGTGTTGCCTCGAATCAAGGACTATCAGAATTGGAAGGGAGGCGGGAACAGATCTTTCTCTAGCACCTTTAGAGAAGCATGGCCTTGCTGACACCTTGGTGTTGGATATGTGTCTCCAGAACAGTGAGACAACAAATTTCTGCTGTTTAAGCCACTCAGTTTGTAGTACTTTGTTATGGTAGCCCCAGGAAACTAATACAAGGTATAAATGAATGTACTGCTTCTGGCCCAGTTTCCAAGGGCTTGGTCACAATGACTGGATTTCCTGAATTGCCCCCAGATGTCTCCACTACCAGGAAGCCTGGGATTTGGAGACCAGGGAGAGCCCTCAGCTTCCCATGTTGGCTTTTTGGAAACTCAGTGAGTACAGAATGGTTAATTGCCTTATCCTCTAATTCCCCCTTTAAGACTGAGGCTTCATCTCTCCCCAGCTTAGATGATTCTACCTGAACCAGATACTACTTGAGGATCAAAGGCTTGGAAGGCAGGGCCTCTTGTATGGATAGATCTTGTGAACGATGGCAGCCTGTTGCTGGGCTCCTGAGTGTTCAATCTTTCCCCACCTTCTACAGCCACCATCCACCCTTTGCCCCCTACTCTACTGTCAGACACTGACTCCTGAATTACTGTCTGACGCTGTGTTGTGCATCACTGATTCAGGAATGAAAACTGAGCCTGGTGCACCCTTTGGGACACTGCTGGGACCCCTTTGTTGCTCTCTCCTGGCTCAGTGATGTCACCTTTGTCCAGGACCCAGCTCAATGCCTGAGCTCTGATTTTATTGCCAAACAACCTGTAATGAATGGCTCCTTGGGGAGTTCCCTGGGGTAAGACAATTAGGACCTCAAGATTTCAAATATTCTGCCTAAGAATTCCTTGTATTTTCTTATTGCTAAAAATGTCTATTGTAGAAAAATCAAAGGAGCCCAAAGAAAGAAAAAATAATAACCTATAATCATATGACCTAGAGACACTAATATTTTGGCTTATGTTTTTAGACTTTTTTCTCATTTCATTCTTTCTCTGTTTAATCACTTAATTTTTATTTTATCAGAGTAATTAATATGAGCACAGAATTTTAAAAGAATCAAATAGTTCTAAAAGGCTTATGAAAGTGCAAAGGTTCTCTTTCTCCCCTTCCCTACCTGCTCTGGGATCTCACTCCAGAGACAGTTACTTTCAGTTCCTTCATCTGTCTTTTCTGGCCCTTGCACATCTAATTAGTTTCAAAATTTAGACATTATCTATTGGCTGCCTATAGTGGCAGACAAAGATTGATCTTTCTTATAAGGTCATTGTCTCTAAATCTCC